>JANVCG010062559.1:0-14715 GCA_025505365.1 Haliclystus inabai
ACAAAGCATATCCATTTTTTTCAAGATTGAGTTCATGTAATTCAGAGCTGTTGGCAGGATGGCACAAAGTTTCTGGCCTACCAAGATTCTAGATTTTCAACATAAGTAGAATCTCCCAAAAGAAAAATAACAGTAGGATTTTAGGAATAAATTCATAAAAGGTTGAAACCTTCTGAATTCTATCCGACCTAGCATCATTCCCGGGTTCCTGTACTTTTTGACACCCTAGCTGTTGGAATAAATGAGGTTTTTATGCTGTACATATCTAGTAAATGTATAGAGACTGTGATATGCATGTAAATAAGATTTAGTATCACTTGCTATTTGCTCTTTTGTAGTATAAAACTGCATCAAGCTTTGACTTTTCCTGTTTATTGTAGACAATGAGTCGAACACCAATCATGGAGGAACAGAACCGTATCTTAATGGATCTTGATGTCATTACAAAATGCAACGATTGTCCTTTTATTGTTGAATGCTATGGTACTATTTTATCACAGGTATGGTTTCTAGTAAAGCCATGTTTTGCAATATCTACTATCTTTTATTTATGGCTTGTTAAAATACAGTGTTTGGTTAACATAAGTAGTAGTTTTAAAATTTTAATTGTGAAATATTGCTCAAAAGCGCAAAGCTTATCTCTAGAAGCACTAGAAAATTATCCAATGAGAGCAATTTGAATCATGCAGATTTCTATGTAATCTAATCATTTTTCTCTAAATTTTCAACAGAAAATTTAATTCATTCTCAGTTTGTAAAACGAATCTAAATATCTCATTTTGTTTCCTCATTTATTGTACGAACTACACAGGATTACCTCACTCGAAAATGATTTTATTAACATTATCCTAAAGCTTGAAATGTTGTAAACAGCATGGTCTGTTAGCCTGTTACTCACATCGTTTAACTCTACAAGTTTTGTTATTGTGAAGATGGCAAGTTCCAGTAATATTTATGTATCAGTGAACTTGGCTCTTTCAGTGTTCTTTATTCAAGTGATTAGTTTTAAATGGGTGATTTTGTTGTTGCAAACTGTTTGTTCTTGACTACTTATCAATTTGCTATGTTTCTATTCATTTCAGTCGGATGTTTACATTTGTATGGAACTCATGGATACTTGTTTAGAGAAAATTTTACATAGTACAAAGCGACCAATCCCAGAGCCAATCTTAGGCAAAGTATCTTTATCCGTGAGTTAAGCAATCCTCGCATTTAATTGAGTTTCATTTTCTTATTATGAACCAATAATCAATACATGTGTTATTGTTTTGGGTACTAGTGTTTCATGTGAGCGTTTGCTCTGTGAATAATTGGGAAAAATCACCATACTATAAGCTTGGAATTGAACAATCTGTAGAACAATTAGATATATAGAGCACATTTTATTGTTTGCAATACCAATATTTATTTAAAGTTCTGATCGTCAAATCATGAAAGCTGAGTACAATGGACTGCAAATTTACTTGTCTAGTGCTGTTTTGATCATTCATCTTTGTAAGGCAATAACTATGCAGTTGTCTTCAGATACCATCAAATTGATTAAAATGATCTGATGAGTTTGAGCCAATCATCTAGTGAGAGGCTACAATCTGGCTCCACGTACAAAGGGTGAAGAATTGATGATACAAGGTATAACCGACTATAACCCAAGCTAGAAATCTAGTGTAATTATGGTCACTGTCTTGGATAGCAATGCAAGTAACCAACTTTTTTAAAATGGTAACACACTAACCAGCAATGTTTGATTCAATATTTTGCTCAGCTATATGTGTACTCAACATTTATTTTTATAGGTTGTTAAAGCTTTGCATTATTTGAAAGAAAAGCATGGCGTCATGCATAGAGGTATTCCTTACTTCTTATTTCATGTTTTAACTATGTAATGAATCCTATTTGATGTACACTCACTCATCATGTTGACTACGAGATGAAAACATTCAGTTCTAGAATCATTTCCATTTCCAGCTGCAAATGACACACATTTAGTATATTTTTGAGCATCAGGCTCCAGAATGCTAAACCTTTACTAAAATGGAAACGTCTTACATAAATTGATAGTTGAAAAGGGAAGGGCATTTTATGCATGTGCTGTTTCCATGGAATTTAATGAACGCTACTGTTCGTACTGTGTGATTTGAACATTCCTTTTTTGTATGGTTAGCCCTTCAGACATAAGCTTTTTATCGTTTCCTGCTGTTCCAGTTGCTCTATAAAACATTTTCCATGTTACTGTTTCCCTGAACATACTACAATCATATCCTCCAGTCCCATGTTAGCATTACCAATGATTTTGGAAAGTGGGACTAACAATGTAGATGAAAGTACTTAGTCACAGCTTCACTGGTATAGTCCAGTAATGGTAATCGGTTTGCAGTTCAGTTACATATTACTTAGCTATTAAAAGTTTATGACTTCAGTTGACGGTTTCATATTGATTTATTATTTGTATCATTACTTCGTTATTCTATTCAATTGAATATCTGAAGTTTGTTGATCGATTTATGATATTTCAGATGTGAAGCCATCAAATATCCTGATAGGCCATAATGGCTGTGTTAAGTTATGTGATTTTGGCATAAGCGGGCGTTTAGTTGATTCTAAAGCAAAAACAAGAAGCGCTGGATGTGCAGCATACATGGCAGTGAGTACATGTTTCTTGTAGAGCAATTCAGTACCTATTATCTATATGAATACTAGGATGATACTTAATGCTGCATTTGCACTTGCAAGTAATCTCTTTGTGTCCATCAAATTAAAATTGTGAATGTGATGCACTCAAACTTTTGAATTTGTAGAGTAAAAATGACTTTTTATTGTTTCTTCTTTAGCCAGAGAGAATTGACCCACCAGACCCAAGTAACCCTGGTTATGATATACGTGCTGACGTTTGGAGCTTAGGAATATCATTGGTAAGCAATCTTTGATGTTTCTTACAGTACTGCAGGGTTGAAAAGTGTTCATCGTGTGGCGTATTGCCATACTCAATTAGCCTGCAGTTTTTCAATATCATGAGTGGTATTTGAAGAAAGATTTTTTTAATCAACGGTGCATGCTAGTGTCATGATGTCGTGCAAAAGCTAGTGAGATCAGAATCATATTCATTCATTATTATGCAGTTCTCTTTTGATTATTTCAATGATTAACACTTGGTGAAATACTGACACAAAAAATATGTTAAATTTAACAACTCCCATTTGCAGTCATAATTATACGACAGTGTGAAGAGGTTGTCCAATTTAATTATTTTTGTTTTTATTCAATAGTATACAACAAATCATAATGAATTTTTTTTCCAACCAGATTTTATCATTACAGCAATAGGTTTTGTTTTTCATCTAAAATTTAGGGTGCTTTCTGAAAAGTATTGCTTTTATGCCAATAACTAGTTAACTCTAACGTAATGGACAGCGAATGAATTCTATGGAAAATAAACTATTTTCGTGGTATAAACCACATGCGCTTCGTTGCACGATTGCAAAGTCATTTAATGGGGCAATAAGTAGAGTGTAAATAGCTGCAGTTTTATAGAAACTTGATAAAAGTATGCTATCCAAAATTTGCTATCAATCGACCCATTTAATATTTATAATTTGCTACAATTGGAAGCAAATTTGTAAGAAAATCAACCTGGCTTTGCAGCTCTGTGGATTTGCTTCCACCATTATGGATCTCTACCAAGGCTACTGTTTTTTGCTTGTTATCAAGCGTAATCAGCAGTCTGTATCGAACATAAATATGTTAGACATAGACTGCGCATACTTTGACGTATGTAAATGTAGAAACCGCAAGATTCTGTGCAACTTCTACATTTATAATGCTCAAATGAATACCATTTTTTGTCTTGTTTCACTCAAAGATCACGCTGATTCACTAAGGAAAGACTGGATTTTTATTCAAGTTTTTAGCTGGTATCTGTGAGGCCTATATACTTTGACTAGTCTAAATATGGTAGCCCTAAAGCTAGTCTTCGATAATCTTCAAACTTTCCAATTTCGAAGCGCAAACAGCTGGTTTGCTCAAAAATTAATATTTTGCCTCAGTCGGTTCAGGATAGTGTGCTTTCCTACCAGACTTGATATTTTTGGTCTCTTGAATGCAGTCGTTGTCTCTTTTTATGTCACAGCACAACATACCATTTTGGTCTCATTTGTATTTAGGTCGAGTTGGCTGATGGAGAATTTCCTTACCGAAACTGTTCAAATGAATTCGAAATCCTTTCATCAATCATCAATGAGGATGCACCTACGTTACGCAGCAGCTCACAATTCTCAAAATCGTTTCAAGATTTTGTGGCAAAATGGTATTTTCAATTAAAATTCTATTCTTTGTTTATGAGCTGTTTGTCTATAAGCATTTGAAGCTATTTATCACGTTCCCTTCCTTCATTGGGATCTGGAGAGTAGACATCTTTGTGGCATTCTGTTCGTTGTTTTGAGTTTATCAAGAAAGAATGAGATCTGTGCAAATACAGGAATAAGCTTGATTCATAGTATTCAAGATTTTTGGGTAGTGCGTTCTGATTGGCCAATAGAATGTGAGAACACAACAGCTCAGTTGATCTCAATTCGTCAAAACAATGTGAACTGGATAAAACACGTGAAACTACACTTCGTAGTAGGAATTTAGTACAAACACTACTCAGAATACCATTTTGCTGGTCAATGCGAAGACAAACTATAGAGAAGAAAAAACTGTCACCACGCAGGCTAGATTCATCGCAATTGAATAATAATTTAACAACCAAGGCTATTCTCCTCATTTTTCTAGTAGCTATCAATGCCTTTGTGTTTACTGTAATGCATCCAATATAAAACTTTTATTGCCTCTGGAAACAACTCGCTGGTTGCGTTTGCAGTTTCTTCAACATTGTGATCCTGTATACAGTACTGATTTGAATGTTTCTGTCATGTTTTGTTATAGCCTAGTTAAAGATTTCAACCATCGGTGGAAATTTCACAGTCTCTTGGTAAGCTGTCCCACACTGTTGCATAGATATCTGTCGCTTTATCTGACAATTTTACTGTAAAACTGTTAAGGAGATGATTGCCATATCACTAAAATTCTGGTCTTGAGATCTTATTGAAGTGGGCCGTTCATCTTATTGTTTGGCTAGGGCACAATCCTTCTTATTACCCCAGAACTATCAAAGTAGACTTTTTGATGTGCATTTAAATCTATTTAAAGCGCAACAATTGTTGTGAAGATTTAATCTCGCAATTTTATTGGCTAGTGTTTGCCAGGGGCATGAAAATCAAAACAAAGTAACAATAGAATATGAAAATTGCATGTCTAGGCCTCAACAAATCAGAAGTTATGGTTATAAAGAATTAATGAATAATAAATATTCCATAAAAATCCTCTTTTTAACAAGATTCAGACAAAACATCAACACCACAAGGTTTTCGCAGCATTTCGGCACATGGACTTGTGCCATTTTCAAGTGATATATTTTATAAATTTGAATCGATATATGTAGTAAAAAATGTTTTGTCCCATTTGGAAAGAATGTACAAGTCAAGTCTGAATAGCAGCTGTTCAATGACTATACATGCCATTTAAAATTGAAAACAAAGGTAACTAGGCTATATCTAGGTGGGATCTCAACAATTTTAACAGAAACTGTGCTATGCTAAAATTAGAATACGACATCATAGGTATTTACAAAGAAACTACTACATATAAAAAGTTTTAAGAAACTATCCAAAGCCATAAAAAATTCTATCGCGAATTGAATCACCTTGAACATACTACGTTGGCCTTAATTCGCGTATGGCCAGCATTAAAATTTTTGTTATTGTGAGATCCCATCTATATAGCCTAGTTACCCTTGTTCTTTTTGATTGTGAATGGCATGTATCTTCATTGAATAGCTTTCCTCCTAGCTATTTACACTTGACTTTTGTACATTCTTTCCACAAGGGACTAAACATTATTGCTACATAAACCTATTCGAATTTATGAAATACATCACTTGAAATTGGGACAAGTCCATGTGCCGAAAAGTGAAAACATTGTGGTGCTGATGTTTTGTCTATAAAATGAATAAATGGTAAAACATTTGGAATTGTAAATATATGTAGATTTTCAAAATTAATTTTAATCAACCTAAAATCGATCTATAAAAGGATTGCCAGACAACAGTGGTGTGTTAACCCTTTAGTCCAATATTGCTCCGTGGCTAGACAATTTTATTAATACTATTTTACTTGGTTGAAATTATGTTATGTCATTTTTTTTCATAGCAACATGAGTTTGTTAAAAGCTACGAGAAGAAATTTGTTGACATTGGCGGATGGCATGCAAAATTAGTCAAGAAAAAAAGTCATCGACATTGATAAATTATATTATAATTCATTTGTGAATGAAAAAGAGAATGTTAGAAAATGATGATTGGGAAGAGAAATCATTACATGCTCCTGTTTTAAATTCTCAAGTGATCTCATCAGATTGTAAAAATTGAATTGAATTTAAATTGTAAAATGTGTAGGCTTGTAATAAGGACAGATTGGAGACATGATTATATTGATTAAAAAAGAAAGTCTCAAACAATAATTCACATTTTGAAATTCGAATTCATTCTGGAATATAATTATGTAGAAAGATTTTTGCTATCACTGTTACATCAGGATATTGTGAAAAATTGTTGTTTCTATGAATCTCCTAGGTTTGATATTCAAGTTCTACAACTCTCAAAGACGGGCAGAGCCTTTACAAATACTGACACCAGCATGGAATGTGAAGTGGATTGTTCTTCCGGGACTAGTAGCCAAACATTTTCTTGCTTCTTGATTAGAAATGCTCATCTATAATTTGACAATCTCTATTAGATTAGTGCTGTGAACAAGAATTCAAATTATGGAGAAAATTCATTTCAAAATTACTATTCTGGAGGAAATTCATAAGAGGAAAATTTATAAGTTTCCCCCGAAGTTTCGCTTCTTCTTCAGGAAGTTTTTTCTCGGTTCTGGTTTGCAACTTTTTTTGTAGGTGACGGGGTAGATGAACGGATTTAATGGGCTAAAAGTCAATAATTAGTATTATTTTGTTGGAATTTCAAATTGATTTCAATTGTTGGAATTGAAATTGATTTCAATTTATTTTAACAACAACAGAAACTTACACACAGGGTTTCAAAAGAAATCAATTCAATATGGGTACAAAGTGAAGCATTTTCATTCGATTGCAAATTGCAACAGCTAATTACTTTGTTGGAAACAAGGTAATATTGAAAATAGCTCTGAAACGAAGTTACGAATGCCAGGGCTCTTGGTATAAACGTGCTTTAGTATTTTCAGCATTGATTGAATACAACATCATCCAAATTCATTTGGCTAGAAAAACATAAAACTGTGGTGGAAATCATGGCTGATCAGAGTTCAAAGTACAAAGTACAATTGATTTGTGAATGCACTTTCTAGAATATATTACTGTATTTTTGAAAATTGTTTCAAAGCGCACAGTAATTAGAAGCTGATTTAGAATTTGAGAATTTAAACCCTGTTAAAAATGACAGTTTGCAATCCATTGAAATATTCCAACATCTACGCAACAAACCGTGAACAAAGCGCTCTTATGATATTGGCGCCAATGATTTGTTTATTTATTTATAGATCTCTCTCAGGTCGTATTTCCAATCTAGTTTACTTTTCATATTCTTATTACGTATATTTTGTCTCTTTTTACATTTGGCAGGAGTATGAAAGCCATTGATTTGATAGTCATAAGTCTGTTACTTGGATTCAAAGTTCATAGTCCAAAGTTCTATTGCTAATTGCACAATAAAAATGGATTTCCCTTGGGTAATTGAGTATATCGCTTGGGAATATTTCGCAATCAATTTCAAAATCAATAAAAAAAATTACGAAATTCTTATCAAATTTTTGAAGCCATTTGGTTTCCAAAATGTCCTCCAAATGTATTTTGGCGCCAAAAATAGCCTAGTTTCTTTTACACGTTAACATGAACTTAAACACGGAGATTTTTTAGAAAATTAGAAACTAGTAAATGTACTTCTCTGGAAAAACTCACAGAGTCTTCGCGCAGACTAGAACTTGAATGGATTGTAACAGAAAGCAGAGGCACAATGCGATATATGGTACTTTCCATCAAGATTGGCAGGCGTACCAGCCCTGACGTAGAAAAAACATTTGATGTGCTTTGTTTTCCATTATTTTAGAGCTAAAAAGAAAGCAAGTCTTTGAAATGATCATTCCATTTGAAAACTGCCAATTTATTTGAACACCTTCAACCAAGGGCTAAGAACAATTTGATCAGGACTCAGATGGCGGAAATCTTAGCTAGGCCATTACAAAACTAACTTTCCAGCTCTACTTACATCGTATTTGAAGTATAGCGACCACGGAGAAAAATGATTTGGTAAATGGTGATGATAATAGTGGGATTCCAAGGTATATGCGAAACTTATACTTTTGTAGAAACGAATGGAAAATACAGCAACAGATACTAAATAGAGCAATTTTCTTGAACATGCATCAGATTTTTGGGGATCTGCAGAAATAATGCACGTCATGATATCAAATGGACCAGTGTGAAGGATCATAGTTGCCTTCACACATGCATAACAAAACAAAGAAACGACAAAGAAAATGTTCTGTACATATACTGTATTTTTATCTTCAGTACGTTGCGTTTCACAGTCTATATACGATGTATTTACAATTTGTTTCTTACAAAAAAAACTTCTCACTTGAATTATTATAATAAGTTCATAAACTTGATAAAAAGCAAACTGAATGAACTGGGCTAATATGTAATTTTTTTAAAAAAAATAACTTCTTGATGTGTATTTTCATATTCGCCTTATACGAATATTTCTAAATACACTTGACTATAACAATTAAAATATCAACTATGATCATAACTCATTTAGTTTATTTTGATTACTATTGCTTTGCTTGTAACGGCATTTGTTGTGTTCGCAATTACAGTATAAACCACTCAACATTTTGACACTCCAGTATTTTTCACCGTAATCAAGACTGTTGAGAAGAGAAATTAAATTATTGACAATGGGAAGAGGTAGCTGCTACCGCAATGGAGCAAGAGTATATAAATTTTAGCTTTCTAGATGTTTCTCAACTTTCAAGGGTTATAGAATTCGAATAATTGATCAAAACGGGGCAAGACCATGGTAAAAGATTTTTATATGCTCAAAATACCTATTAGCTAGCCGTATGTAGACAGTATTTCATGGGGAGCGCTTCGTATTTTATAAAAGAGCAATGCTCGCTCGTTCGTTTTATGATTCCAACGACCACTAATCTGTATGCAAACAGCTCGTGGATAAATTGTATAGAGCGCCTCCCAATACGGTTTCTTCAAACATTATAGGATTCATAGCCAACGTGGTTTGAACAATATAAAACTGACCAAAGAGAGTAACTTTTAATTGAATAAGATAGAAAATTGGAGATTTTTGACTGCTGAAGATTATGCTTAGGAAGATCCAAAGTCAAACCATGGTCAAATTTGATCTTCCGACATGAATAATGTTTGCATAGTTCAATTACCATTTGGTAACGTTTTCGAAGAATAATAAGGATTGAATGATTAGCAATAGTTTCATTAGCCAAACAAAAACATAAGTTTTCTTCGTTGCAGTTTTATATCGCTTTCCTGAAGCTTGTAATTAATGCATGAACACTGATTGACAGACTGTGGTTGTACGAGAAAACAGAGAAAAATATTGCAGAATTTAGAATAAAAATCGTTGTATAGGCACCGCATGTAAATATTGTACTGCCATAACATTCAGCTTGTCATTTTATGAATGAATTGGGGACAGCCTATTTTAGAAGTCATTAAACAAAAGGACGCATGGCACAGAGAAGCCTTTCTGTTTTATAGAATGCTTTTCTGGATACAATATACAAAATCATGTAATTATAGAAAATTGAGCTCATCATTCTAGCCAATGTTGTTTTTGATGAAATATGATCTTTAAGCATCATTAATCAAGTTTGAATCACTAAGTTTGTTATTACCAAATTTCTTCTAGAGGTTCTATATCCCTTAGAGCAAAGAAAGCCATTTCAGGCATTGAAACATCCTGTAACAGAAAAGGAAAAAATACTATTCAAAATTGGGAACAAAAAACAAACCGAGAAACTCGTTTTGCATCAATCTACGAGAATCATGTTATTCATATAATTACAGACTGCTCACTCCTCTATTATTCGCAAAGTAAAATCGCATCGTGATAAAATGAAATGTAATAAAAACGTACCCTGTGGCCGTAAAACACTCGAATGGGAATAATGTTCGCTTCACAACTATGATTTATAAAACGGGCAACATTGCCATAAAATGATGCATCAATGCATGTTATGTCTTCACAATCCTGTGAAATCAATGAAAATAGTATTAACAATAATCACTTCAGTATGAGACTTTTTGAAAAAGGAAAATCATGGTGAGAATGCGAAATAACGAGAGTACAAACTTCTCTTGCCAGCGATCATCTAGTTATAAATTGCTTTCAAAACAATATTGTTTTAAACTGTCTTTCTCTAGAAGGCAAACGGACTTTGAGAATTTATGCTCAACTCACCTTAACATCTAAATCAAATAAATAAGTATCATCTGCTCTCATATTTGCTTCATCATCACTTAAAACTTCACCAAGGTAGCTGCATATGTAGGTGCCTTTGGGAATATCTTCTAAAGAACGAAGACCCCAACCTACATAAAAATCAACACAATGAAGAATTGAGGCTGGTTTTAATTCATTACCCCATAGGTAGGGAAGATTCCAACATTCGATCATTAATAATACCTCGATCAATTGTTTTGAAGATCTGTAGCGGCAAGCGTATGCCCCGTTGAACAACACGATTAACACAAGTTGACCAGCAACGGCAAAACCTTGAACATTCATATAATGCAGGACGATCCAGATCAAATACTTCCAAGTTCAAAATGCCATCCTGCAGTTGAAAGCAATCAAAATTAATGGAGACGTAGAGCAGACGTTGTTTGCGTAAAGAACTGATGCATTACAAAGGATGCATCTAATTTACCTCGTTGTACCAGCACGTTAGCTCTTCTGTCAGCTCAACGCAAGAACAAGCTCTTTTACCTTGGCAATTTCCTTCACATTTACAGCCCTGCATAAATAATCGAAAAGCCTTGAAATTGTATTTAAAGATGATGATAATTATTTTCAAAGATAGAATTTTAGGAAATTCCTACAACCTGCGAATAATAAGTGTTTTTGGCTGTTTACAACATTCCTTGGCCCAAGATTGAGCCCCTGGAGATTGAAAAGGAATTTTTTTGACATGAATCATGTTTCATAGATTTATGAAGGTATAACTGCACAATATTAGGTCAGATTTATCTCCAGAAAGACCGTTATTTTCCAATATTACAAGCAATGAACAAATAAACCTCAAATAAAATCATTAAAATTGTAATTTCCTCTGTCAGCATCAACATTTTGGCTGCTGCGTTTGCCTGTCATGCTTCTATGTGTTATTTTCTTTGTTCGAATAGATCATCATTTTCTGTCCGCATTACTTGCCTCTTACAATCATGGTGATACGTATTGCCCTATAATGATATACATACACATACCTGGAAAAACTTTGACGTGGGTGAGATATGGACTGAGCCCGTTTCTACATTTTCTGTGATGTAGCACATATCTGGCGCTGGACAATCATCAACCTAGAAGTCATTTAATACGGTGTACATAAAATACCATATTTATTTATGCATTAAAACAAGTCTTCCATATCAAAATACATTGAACACTTCACAATACTTACATCGTTGATGCATGAAATTGCAACTTTCTCCTTTCCCCGCGTAAAATCGCTACAAAAAATGACAGTCGATTGATTATTTCATCCGAAATAACTTTCAATAGTGTATATCTTGAAACTTGATATTTTAAAAAATTGTTAGAAATTGTTGTTGCTGTTGCATCCGAAGATTTCAGTTCAGAACTCTAAAGAGTGTCGAATAGGAGGCAATTCAAATTATGACTAGGAATCAGCTTTATAGGGGCATCGCTCTTTATTTTTTCATATCCTCAGAATTTGGGTCGAATATTGTAGAGATACAATACCTGCAATACATCACTGATTTTGTTGTTGGAGTAAAAAATCCCTTCACAGCAAGAATTGCATCAATACGGCTACCAGGTATTGCTAACTAAAATATAAGGAAACAATGGATTGATGCATGAAGATCATTTAATGTTAAGCACATATTAGTAAGATAGAAATCTTCTGTTGCAGTACCTGCCTAGGAGTGTTCTTCTCTTTATTCTCAATTGTTGTGTTAGCACCATTTAACAAAAGCATCCTGTAATTGCAAAGTGGAGGATTAACAAGCAAAAGGATCAAGGGAATACAGAACAACCATAAAATCTTATCAATATCACTGCTGTACACATGCAGCTCTAAATCAAGCATTCTCTTTTTATTAAAGTTAGAACAACCAACTTTTTAAATACGCTTGTGTACTTAATTTGAGCTTTCTGTTCAAGGTAAAATGGCGCATAGAGTTTTGTATGCATTTATTGGAAACTGGAGCTTGGTTCACTGACCAAAGAAGGCGTCCAGTAATCATATGAAATATGGAACCCCACATCAAACAAAGTCCCAAACTTTACTGACAAGTGGCTGCACGATTGAGAAAGCAAAATACGCAAAGGTTAGGTGAAGTGGCAGTCAAAATTGGCATTATAGCGTGCAAAGAGGAGAAATTTTCAAATGATGGTATGGTAGCAAATCGTATTTTTAAAATGGTGTGCAAAAACTTTGGAGCTAAGCAATCATATGTCATCTTGTTTTTTAATTTTAGAAAAGCATTATGACACAATTTCCATAATAATATTCATATTTATCATGCTCAAAAAGTTGAGAGACACCCAGAAAGTTAGAATAAATCGGCCTACGGTTTGTATACCCATTCTGCTTCATTTATGTCACCCAAAATTCCTCATGTGGTAAATATCAATAGAAACACAGCTTGTAATGTTGACTTGAATGAACGATGGTTGTAGTGTAATCCATTTGCAATGAAATCCACATCCACATTACAATAGGGAAAAATCTCAAATAAACTCACTGCACTATGTCAAAATTTCCCTCCTTCACTGCAATATGCCTGTATAATCAAACAGAAATGTAGATTAGGGATCAATGCAAATAGTATTGAAAGTATTGTCTAACTATCAACAGGAATATGCAATATCAATCTGATCAAAGCCTTGGACGTATCTTATTGAAGTGGTAGCATTAAGATTTTTAGATGAAGAAAGCTATGGTTTTAACAATCGTATCTGAGTAATTAATCTTGAATAAAAAACGAATTATGAACGAGGGAACAGGAACTACATTATAATCCTAGTTATAATCTCCTTTAAAATGTTAAGAATCGCGAAATTAGAACAGAGGGAAACTAACAAAGGCGTTTCTTGATGGACGTTTATGCCATTGATGGGTGAGCCAGCTTGAATCAGATCATGGCAACCAGACTTTGAGCCAGCGAGTACTGCCCAGTGTAGACAATGATTACGCTCCTGTAGAAAAATCAAATAGTGTCAGAAGAAGCATCATTTTGATTGATATATATATATTCAACTATTTGATTGTGTGCAGTGTAACATAGCTTGGCATTAGCAGTGCATCTCCTTGACTACACTAATAGTAATATCGAAAATAAATTTACAGAAAGATGCACATCTTTATCAACATAGGCGATGTATTACAACGGATGTCAGCATGCTATGAAACAGGAGACAACCAGGTTTGTATTTTGTTGCAGAATAACTCCGAGGCTACTTTTGGTGGCGATTTTCTACATCCAACATTAAGTTACATAACAATCGACAAACCTCATCTACTAGAAACGGACTGGCGCCATGATCCAATAAAATCTTGGTGCTTATTCCACTTTTTTCATCAGATGACCACATTAGTGGTGTCCATCCTCCATTGTCCTTGAATTAAAAGTCGTAAATCATAAGTAGCTGTTATCAAGCACCATCATGTCTTGTAATTTCGGATTTGCTGCAATGCCATTTGAACATTGCCATTTGGATGGAGTCAATGTTCAAGGATCCGACTAATCAGAATGTCAAGAGTCTGTGCTTCTACGAGGAAATCTTTCCTGATATTTTCGACTTATTTTGTGAGGATTCTTGAAAAGATTGCTCTATCTGCATAGGTGACTTTTTTTGGATTTATCATTTTACCACGACCAGGTAAGCATTTGACTCATTTTTATCATAGTGGGATCACACGTACATAACAGTGGCATTGCATGCTTTTATCACTGGATGCCTTTCCTAATGCAAACCAATAGTGCTTCGACCAGGAATTGAACCAAGGACCCTGCGGATCCAGATCCAACACCCTAGCAACTACACCACGGAGGACTACATAAAAACTTGCATAACCTTGTTACTCTATACAAAACATCTTGGCAGTCTTGCTATCACTAGCATTACCATTTTGCATAGAACATTATCTGGATAGGCCGGAGCTTCAAGTCATGATAATTTCAAATGGTTTTGCCAAGAAACGCTCATATAAATTATGAAATAGTATCTATTTTGCTAAATGATTTCATGATGTGTGATGTTCAAATAGATGCTTGAACAAATTCCACATTGATAGTTCAAGATTACCTGCATGTTGATATTTTTCACCTTTGGGCACAACCATCTCAGCACGTTATGGG
>JANVCG010062670.1:0-18157 GCA_025505365.1 Haliclystus inabai
TGCTTTCATCGAGCCACCCTTGAAATTTTCAAAATACTGGCGCGGCACGATGGAAAGCACGATGTATAACGCAGGCCAAAATTCACCATGAAAAAGTAACGAAAAAACGTAAAAAAGATGTTGTGCTGAGGATAACGTAAGATACAATACGACAGCAGTGAAGTCAATCTTGAGTAGTTTTTGACAATACAACTTCACAAGTCAAAGTCAGAAAGAAAGGATAAAATTATTTTACATTGCTGAAAAGTCATTTATTGTAAACATAAGAAGTAGTGATTACACACTAATCACTATTTAATTTTCTAAAGTTTTTTACACAAAAAATACAAGTTTCTAAGCCATCTCTGGGTGAAGGGTGCATCATACTGAGGCATTGACTCCTTACAAAATATTGGTGTAAGAATGGAACTTATGGAGAAAAAATCGCAGAAATTGATGAAAAGTTAAGTTTGCCTTCTCCCACCTTGCCAACAGATGGTGTTACGAAATCTTATGCCTGCATAACAAGTACTGGTGTTACATTACCTGACATAGAGAAAAACGTAAAAGAAGCCGTTGAAGTTTGCGACATTAGGAAACAGCTTACTATTGCTGTGGTTAATCCTTCAAGCAATGTCTCAGACAAAGATGTCAGCTCAGAGTTATTTTCAGTTGTTTCTGATGAAACGATACACATTATAAACGTCACTCGTGTTGGTAAAAAGGGTAGCGATGGCCAGTCACCGCTAGTGAAGGTCCAATTGGCAAGTCAGTCGCAAAGAGACAAGATTTTGAAGTCCTCAACACTCTCAGAAGGCAATGATAAATTCAATTCAGTATATATTAGACAGTGCTTGACTTATTTTGAAAGGCAATGTGTCAAAGCGCTGTATGATGAAATGAACGCAAAAAATGACAACACCTCCCATGGAGATCGATTTTACATCAACAGACGTGGTGATGTAAGCAATTGGTCTGTTGTTAAAGCTAAACCTAATCCTGTAGTGTTAAATTCCCAATAGCACGCTGAGGCTGAGGCAAACAATCAAAAATTTTTAAAATGTTGCTCTATCAATGCACGCTTCGTAATGAACAAATTGAATGATTTTAGCTGTTTTCTATCAACTAACTACTATGACTTCATCGCCGTATGTGAAACCTGGTTAAGACCTTAACAAACTCAATGATTATTGGACAAGATCAACATTATATTATGTTAAGAAAAGACCGACCTACCTCATCTGCGTGGGGAGTAGTTGCTATCCTGCTAAACAAAGATATTAATTTTAGAATGGTTACTGTTCCTGAAATGTTTGATTTATTGGAAGTTATAGCTGTTGATATTGATATTCATGGATTTGGTTTTTGTTTTATTGCAGTTTACAATTCTCCGTATTCGGCTCTGTCTGTTGATTTTGTAAATACGTTATGCTCTTCTTTTGGCTTTTGTAGCTCTACTACGAATTTACCCTTAGTCGTAACAGGTGATTTCAACTTCCCACGTATTGACTGGTCCATTTCAGAAGCTGGTGGCTCAGAATCGACCTCAATGTTTCTGGATGGTGTTGAAAGAAATAGCCTTGAACAGTTTGTTCAATCACCGACAAGAAATGATCAAATTATTGACCTAGTTCTATGCACGGAAGCATCTATAATTTTCGGCACTATTGTTGAAGAACCTCTGACTTCTCGTTCTGATCATAGAATCGTTAATTTCAATTTAATAATTTTAGAGAGCATAGGCAGTATGCCAAACTGTTCAAATAACATTCGCAGAAATTTTTATAAAGCCAATTATCTATCAATCAATCAGTATCCAAGCAAAGTTAACTGGTTAAAAATGCTACAAGAAAGTAATGATAACTTTGAAAGTTTTTGGACCTCCATTTGTGAAGTCATTGATACCTGCATCAAGGACCATGTACCTGTCTATAAAAAATTACAAAGTCGAAAATGCAAATATCCAAAGAACATTCGATTATTAGCAGCTAAAAAGAAAACAGCTTACAAATTGTCAAAATTATCATTAGCGAACAAATTTTATTATCAGCAATTATGCAAAGAGTATGAAACCGCTGTAAAGCAATTTCACATAGACGAAGAAAATAGAATTATTAAAGATCCCTCTCTGAATAAGTTTTATTCATTTGTAAATGGCAAGCTGCAATCTAAGCCATCTATTCCTGCTATTATCAAAGATGATTTATCTGTCACAACCGATGACAAAAAAAAAGCTTTAATTATAAATGACTATTTTCCCACTGTGTTTACACAAGACAATGATATTTTTCCAAACTTTACATCAGCTGTACCTGATTCAGTATCATTGAGTACAATTGAATTTTCGTATGAAACAGTTCTCTCTGTACTGTCTAGCTTGCCAACTAAAACATCGCGATCACCTGATACCTACCCAGCTTTATTTTTCAAGTCCACTTCCAATGAACTTGCTATTCCTTTGTCATTTCTGTTTGAATTATCGATGAGAACAGGTAAGCTACCAGCTATTTCGAAACAAGCGTTAATTCGTCCTATTTACAAGAAAGGTGATTCATCTCACAGGCAAAATTACCGACCAATATCTCTCTAACGTGCATATGCTGTAAAGTCATGGAGAGAATTGTAATTGATCAATTGCTATCATTTTTGCTAGAAAATAATCCAAGATCGGATCATCAGTATGGATTTTTGAAAAATGTTCAACATGTGGGCAGTTATTGTCTACATAAAATGAATGGTTTAACGCCATTAATAACAAAGCTAGCATCGACGCTATTTATATTGATTTTGCCAAAGCTTTTGATACGGTTACTCATTCAAAGCTTCTGACTAAACTCAAATCTTACGGAATAACTTATGAGCTACTTTTTTGGATTGAATCATTCCTTTCAAATCGATATCAAAGTGTTATTGTTGGTAATTCTGTATCAAGTTTGTTATCAGTCACAAGTGGCGTCCCCCAGGGTTCAGTCCTCGGGCCAATACTATTCTTACTTTACATTAATGACATTTGTTCCTGTCTTGAAGATGGTTGTAATGTATGTTTATTTGCTGATGACGCTAAATTTTTTGTTACTCGTCACACTTCAACATTGGTCACATCTCTTGTTAATACACTAAATCGTTTTTCCGAATGGGCTGATAGCTGGCAATTTAGGATTGCACTTGAGAAATGCAAAACAATTTCTTTTGGTAATTTAAAAGCAAATGAGCAATCATACAGCATAGGAAACCATGTTCTCCAAATTCATACACAATTGCGTGATCTTGACCTTCTAGTCAGACTTGAATTTTTCCAGTCACTGCTTTGCAATAGCAACCAAAGCTAAAACTCGATCTTACTTGGTCCTCAAATGCTTCTCCTCAAACGATGTTAATTTGCTTATCAACGCTTATACATTCATATGTCCGACCAATACTTGAGACGGACATACTCCTTCGGAGTCCGAGTCTCAAGAAAGATAACAATTTAATCGAAAATATTCAACGCAGATACACTAAGCGAGTTTGTCAAAGATGCAGAATACCATTTGAGGATTATCATCACCGTCTGCAAATACTAGGCCTCGAGTCTCTCGAATGTAGGCAATTGAAAATGGATCTCCACATGGTGTTCAAAATATTACATAAACTTGTTGACATTGCTGTACCTGTTTCGGAAGTTAGTCCAAAAACTCAGTCTCGTATTCTTCGTAGTCATACAATGCAAATAGTCCCTCGTCCACTAGCTGTTAACAGCACTGTATCTAATTCGTTTTTCTTTCGTGTAATACCATTGTGAAACTCTTTACCAGAGCATGTAGTTTCAGTAAAATATTTAACTCAATTTAAAATCAATCTAAATAGTATAGGCTATTCAAACAAATGCAATCATTCTTATTAGGCTGCATGTCAGTGAAATATACATATATAAATATTTTCCTTTTTTTGCCTGTAATTATCCAAGTGATATTTACAAATGAAAACCAAATCAAATCAAATCAAGTTTAGCATATTTCGTTTTGCAGGGCGCATAAAATACAAAACTTTTGTATTCGCATGCAACTTTCGCATATTTCGTTTTGCAGAGCGCATAAAATAGAAAACTTTTGTATTTGCATGCAACTTTCACGTATTTTGTTATGCAGAGCGCATAAAATAGAAAACTCTTGTCTTTGCATGCAACTTTCAGATTCACGTCAGTAGTGCTATTCTGACTAGCTAAGTATTCATGCAGTGTTGCCAACTGAGATTTTTTTTTTCGAAAACATTTGATATTGCTCAATCACTTTGTTGATTAATTTATGTTATTCTAATTATCAATGGTTAGGATGGTTGTCAAGCTCATCATTTGGCTGCTGCAGCTGGATTTGCTAATGTAGTTGAGAAACTTATCAATTTGGTCAAAGATTCCAGTGATAGTGGTTTCTTGAAAGAATTCCTAAATGCGAAGACAAAGGTGATTTAACACTTTTATGAATAACTAAACTTAAACTTATCTATTAATGAGCTCTTGCCCAGGATCGAAAAGTAAGATGAAGTAACCTGTTCTTGAAATCTTGTGCCACCTTACTTGTTTTTTATTATCTAAGTTGTCGTAGTTAACGGACCCAAACTTATTACAATTGGCATCTATTTGGACAATATTTACTGGGTAAGAATTTTGAGGATTCCTGGCTAAAGAATCAATTGTTGCTTCTTGTATAACGTATATGCAATATTTGATTATCAACCCTGCTCCTTACAATCAAGCTAAAATGCTGTTGCATTCTGCTACTGTTGTGACACGTACTGCCTATCTGTGTTGTGCCAGTAGCACTTTGAGTTCCCGAGTCCTTCCCTTTTATTTGCATTGAGCATTATTCAGATAGCAGTCCTGAGAACAAAACTTTTTCAACATCTTTTGAAAAAATATCAAGATTATGACGATGATCTCAGGAGACACGAAGCAAGATGTAATTTTGCTCAAAGTAGATGTGATGCCATGGCAACTAAGTAACATACGATAGCACATGAGAGACCATCGCTTATTGAGGTGTAAGGGAGTGGATGTAAATTGAATGCAAAGAGCTACTACCCGATTAGTGTAGGTAGAACATAGTGGCAATAAAGGGTCAGGCTTACATCACTTGGTTCAACCCCCTAGCTGTTCAAGAGATCAAGAGAGGATGCAAAGCTAAGTGAATTACATATGCATCAACTATTTAAACAACCATGTCTTAGATTTGCTAAAATTACTGTTTCCTTAGCCCTTCATAAATTTCTGTTGCAAATGATGATGTTGGGCATTAGAAATTATATCATGTTCACGTTAACTGCACCATCATTCTATAGAGTTATTGTTTATTTCAGCATATCCAAAATATTTTAAAAAATTTGTCTGAAGTATATTATTTTGTAAACTCATAGTTTCGGTTTTTTAGGATTCAATTTCAAGCCTGCATTTTCTTTACATCCATTACCGCATCTTATTTTTTGAACTCACAGTTTCTAAATGGGGATGGTTTGATAGGACTATGGAATTTTGCTAGAAGATGCTTCATGAATCTGTGGATAATGACTATTGAGCATGAGTTATTGAGATCAGCAACATTTAGCGAAGTTATTATTGATTGAAGAAAAGTCAAGCAAGAAAATAGTGTTTTGAGGAATAACTTTTTACAGGCTTAAGTCTTTTAACATGCATGCACTGTTTCATTAGATTTTGATACATGCAATTCTTATTCTCTTTCAAGTTCAATTATTTATCGTATAGCTTGACTTCTTGCTTCAACTTACATTATGAAGTGATTGAATACTTACTTACCCGGCAGGCTAAATTTTAGAATGTTTTGGTAGTATAATCAGAATGTGGATTTCCTGAAAAAATAATATTACGAAAATCGTCTTACTTCAATTGCCTATGGCCCCAAATTCCTTAATCTGGCATTGTATTCAGTATTAGATTGATTTCTAGACAAAGTAACAATATTTTTGCTATACATCATGTTGATTTGCGATCTCTGACTCAAGTTTTAAAAGAAAAAAATGAACATTAAAATTTCTAGCCTAGGTTTAGGAGCAGAGACTAAGAAATAAGTACAAACTTGATCTGGGTTATTTATCAGCATACAATGAGATAGTGGGTCAAATGTTGGAATATTCACTGAGTATATCCTATATTCATGGCCCATAATAATAAATGTCCAAATATCAGTCAATGCATTTCATCCTAATTACTTTCATTTCTACAGGATGGATGGAATGCTCTACATACTGCTGCCATAGATGAACATGTGAATGTCGTGAAGAAATTCCTGCAGCTTTACCGTGAACATATTGATGCTAATTGTTTGAAGGAAGTAATCAAAGAAACAGGGAAGGTGATTACAATATTTGATCACATTCAAATTACATTGCTTCTTTAAAATTTCCTAAACTCTTAGATTACTGTAGTATAGTTGAGGAACTTTGTAACGTTGAAATTGACCATAAATTAAATAATGCCATAGAAGACAGCTATTCTTAGTTGCTGTTAGAATTGATATGCAAATTATGATACCCGTAATGTCAAATTATTTACTAGCATAATGTCATGAAAATGTAGGGGAAAGGTGTAATTAGCTGTTGTGGACTATGTTTCAACATTATTATTCATCATGTCATGTCAGGATAAATAAATAATCACTTTTATAATTTCAAATGCTACTTTGATTAACAAATTAATGTAGAATTTGCGTGTTGAATTGCCGTTGATACAAAAGAAATCTTGAGTATTATTTGGTTTGCCAACAGAAACAGCATTGACAGCATCGAGTGTCCTCAAGTGTCGAGTGTGAAATAGGATGAACACTCCGCTCAAATATGTTGCAAATATATTGACTGTTGAACACAGTGGGTTGAACTTGGCAGTGATAAAACATTAAATTATTGACAACAAGTGATCAGTGATCTGGTCTGCGCTTTTGCGGTGATGGGAAATTTTCTTGTTTATCTATTGTTTTCTCAACTTCTAATTTATATTGTTTTGATTGAAGTAGCGTAGAGTTATGTAGATATATTATTTTGGTCATAACTATCGATAGTGCAAGAAGAATGAGATGCAAATAGAAGACGCTTAAAATTGCTACTCTGAGACTAAATTCCAAGGCATGAAAATCATAGCATAGCAAGTATGAATGAACAATTTTTTCATCTAGTTATTAGTATTATATTCAGTTATTCATTATTTACTCTTTACCGCAAGATGACATGATGAATAATTTTGAAACGTTATTGACAAACTGTTTTAGTTTTTTTGTCACTATCCTTTATCCAAAGATGGTTTTTAAAGGAACTTTTATATTTGTTAACGATATCCATACAGGTTTCAAGTTACTGAGTGACATCATAGAATAGTGATTATGGTCAAGTGCCACTAGTCAACTTTTCTGTTTTGTCAAGATGTCGTCATTTTGAAATAATCAATATTCATAATCATTATTTTTGCATAAAAGCGTATAAAGTCTTAAGCCATCTCATGCTATAACAAGTAATGATGGAAAGTGCTATTGTGCAATCAATGCTTCCAAGAGTATAAGAGTCTTGATATCAGTTAATGTATAGCAACAGAAATGTTTTAATCTTATAGGATGGATGGAATGCTCTTCACATTGCAGCTCGAAAGGGAAATGTGGAAATCATTAAGACACTTATGGAGTGTGCCAATGAGCTCAATAAGGATGATGATGGTGGCTTTTTCAAGAAATTTATGCATGCAAAAAACAAGGTTAGATTTCAATTTGGTCATAATCAGAGCAAATTGCTCGAATTTGTATTACCTAGATACAGCTATGTAATAGTATTATAAAGAGGGTTCATGTTTTAAAAAGGGCAGTCAGCAAAGCAGATAGCATGATATACAGCTATTTATGATTTTCTCTTGTACTGTCGACATGCAAGAAATGAGTTCATGAATGTCAAATCATATACAATACCAGAACAGTTATATATAGAGGAGAGCTTTTGAAGTACTTTGTAATATCATGGCAAGGTTATTAGTGTCTATTTTATTGTCTATTCTATTCTATTTCATAATTGTCACCATCATTGATGTCGCTCTATCAGAACAGGAAATTTAATTATAAGTATTTTTATGTTGATGCAGATGGATTTTGAATTTCCATGGTAAAACATATTGTCCATTATTAGCTCTCATTGACACTCAGTGTTTCTAATAGTAGCAGTCCAAATATCAGTGAATATATATCACAACAGAAATATTTTGCAATTCTGCAGAACGGGTGGCATGCGCTACATTTTGCTGTTGGAAATAACCATGTGCCAGCTGTACAAATACTTCTACATAAGGTCGAGAAGTATTCTGATGTGGAATTCTTAAAGAAGTTTATCTATGGAAAAGATCAGGTGAGTTCACTATTTAGTCACAATCAATGTATATTGCTCAAATCTAAATTGCCAGGATACAATTTGCTCATAGATTTGTAGGGGAGGGGGGCTTAATGTTGAAAGGAACAATCAGCAAAACAGGTCTCAAACCTGATCCAAAGGGTAGACTAGTCCAAACAAAGGTACACATTTTCACAATTGAAACATAATCACAGTATTTATGGATGAAATTCCGCCAAGGCTTCGTTTATACAAGAGCAATACATGAAATTCCTCAAAAAGTCCACATTCAAAAAGTTTAGATAGGCTGTCCGTCCACTCACAGAATGACTAATTAGAAACACCAAACACAACCAAGGAAAAGAGCATGCATGGAAATTGTGTTTTACAGGTGGGTATTCCGTTTTGTGGCTAAAATCTCTGAAACAAGATATGCGTCCTACCGATAATGAAATCAAATTGATACCATGGAAATATGTCTAAAACTTAAACCAGGATATTTTACTATGTTTAATATCTTATTGCAATATATTGGTTTTGCAACTATTCTTATTCCAAATAGCTGACCATGAATGTATGTATACTATTGTATGCTATAACTTTAATTAAGATGCATAAACAATTGCTCAATTGATGCCATCATTTGATATTAGACTAATCTGGAAAGAAATACTATTAAACCAACAACAAATGTCTTGTGTAAGAAATTGATCATAAAATAATAAGACAAGAATAACATAAAATTCTTCGAAAGGCAAATGTCATCAAATGTGGAAATAGCAGCAAAATATTTTGCTAGTTATGAAAGAAAGTCGAATTTTGGCCTCCATGTGAAGGGGGATTTTCAAAACCAAGTTTTTTTATGCAAGACTTCGATAGTCCTGCCAGAGTTGTGAAAACAGACTAATGTTCATCAGGGTTTCCCGTTTGCGTGTAAACACAAGACCAATTTGGATAAAAATTATCCCAGATATAGAAAATCCACTCCTTGTGTAATCACTGCCCAAGATATGATTCCTAAAATTTGAGATTGAAAAGACGTGTAGGGGTTTGATAATGATGATGAGTATTGAATAATAATCAAAGAATAAACAAATAAAAAAACTGTATAGTTTTCTTGTTTACTGTTTTTCTTATTAATAAGGACTGAGTTGATTTATCTAAATACGGAATTATAATGATGATATATGGGACTACACAGATTAGAGGCTGTATATATGCCAGGCTAAGTATAATTTTGAGGTTACGCTACAGACGTCGGGAACAAGACACGCATAGCCAATCCAAATACATACACAAGGTCAATGCTCTGAAGTTTTTAAGTTGCAACCTTTAATAACCTTTAAAATTGAAACTTTTCAATTTTAACACCTTTTTCGTCAAGTGTTTAACTGGCTAGCACATAAACTGACTTGAACCTTTCACCTCATTATTCAGGTGTTTGCCCTTGGTGCATGGTGGTGGGAGGTGACAATAGCATTATGCAAACAATTACTGCTAAAAGGCATACCTGACACCACCCAAGTCTTAATAGCAAATCCTTACCCACCAACCAGCTCCAGTCACATTGCTAAGTCAGTGGAAATCCTTATTATACTTACCTATCTCTCAAAGGGAATTCGGGTGGGTGGGACAAAGAAAACTAATGCTACTCAAGCAAACAGTTGGCAATCCGCATAGCACCGTGCGGCAGCATCATATAGCAGGTCATTAACAATAAGCACCACACAATCCAGCATCAAGCACAGCATTGCGCAGCAACATAATCAAGCAACTCATTAGTAACAAGCACAGCACTGTGCGGAAACAGCAAAGGAGCTTATCAGCAAGAAGCACAGACGAGCAACACAACAAAGCAACACATTAGCAACAAGCAAAGCATTGTGAGGGAACATAACAGAGCCACTCAATAGTGGTAAGCACAGCACTGTGCGGCAACATAGCAAAAACAACTCATTAGCCACAAGCACGGCACAGTCTAGCAACATAACCAAGGAATTTATTAGCAACACACACAGCACTGCGAGGCAACATAATTATCATTTCATTACCATTAAGCACAACACTCTGGGTCATAATAAAACAATTAAGCAGGCTATGATTACAGTGACTTGCCTTCCAAATACTACGCACGACAAGATACGCTCTTATCAGACTAATGCCACTAAAGAATCTATCGTCGTTTTTTCTGACTTAAGCAACACGTGGCAAACCAAAGAATATCTAGAACTGCCAAAATGTTTCAGGATATGGCACCAGTAGCAATGCAAACCAACTTTGAATCCGGCTGTTTTTCCCTTCTCGGTACGAAGTGTGAAACATGACTCACCTTACCTTATTGGATAAATGCATTGCTTATCACCTATTACTGCCTGAGGATAAAACGTTTTATCTTGCTTAAATTACATTTAACCCCATTTATTTTGTTGCTACGTAACACCCCGAAGATTGACCAGACACCAAATTGAATCACGACAGAAATAGATCTGTCAAGCGATTTCTTAAATTCTATTCGAAATTTTCATGCAAGAAAGGCATGGTGTGATGTCAAATGTATAAGCTGTGTCCAATTTGCCATAAACAGCACATCTAAAACCCATTACACACTTTGAAAGAAGCAAAATGTTTAGCTGCTCTATTTCCGTCGTCATTCAATCCCATGTCTGCTCGATCTCCAAGGAGTGCTAATTGACTAAGCACTTTACAGAAAAGGTACTAGATTTGAAAGTTTCAAATTTGAAGGTCTCTTGCTCTTAATTCATATACCTCACAATAAAATAAAGTTATTTATATAAAATTGAATTGTTTTGTGGCCTATTTTTCTCGCGTAGAGCCAAAATAGTTCTGTTGCACAACTTTATTTTTGGTCAAACTCTCTTGCGTGAAAATATTTTGTGTACGGATAAAAACATTAGTTCTATCCAAATCCATCGTAACCCCATAGCCGAGATATGCACTTTAATGCATTTTAGTGTCAATTAGGATAATCTTTTAAAAGACGGCTGTAGTTCGCATTTTAAAAAGACACTTGGTTTTTATCGAAATACGCATAATTCAATCATCATTCCCTCCAATTTTGCAAATTTCTTTCAAATTGACATTGTTCCCTTTACTGTACATAAATTCTGAAAAGATACTGTCATTGACTTTCACATTCATGAAAAATCATGCCCCTCTAAAATCAATCACAATGTTTGTGTGGCGCTTTTTGATTCAGTGAGTAGATCTTGCAATTCCCTAGCAATTCAATAGAAGTATATTTATCTCATGATGATGATAACAATGTCATTCTTAGCTATGAAGTAGAGAGTGTTTGAATTAACTGTTGAATTTTTGATGCAACTAGAGTGTACATACTCGTTCTTCTATACTGTAGCATTTGTCTATCAATTCCATGTCAGATTTTCAACCAATTTTGAAACTGATCGAGGTAATTAAAACTTGTACTCCAGAGTATCCTGAGAGATTCATAATTTCAAGATTTTCCTTCAAAAGAGGCTTCATGACTGTTATGAGTTTGCAGTAATCTTGCCAACCTATTGCCCAATCTCTTTGGGCAACCATGTGCTCCCCACATCTATAATGGTACATCTTCATGGACACAGTTGGGCGGTGGACTTTGTTTAGTGTTCTTCGAATAAAGTTCTTCAAATCAAAGCTTGAGCCTTGTTTTGTACTTATTATTACATGGTGTCAGGTGTGGGATTGGATCTATTCTTGTTAATAAGAAGTTAGTATGGAGGAAGTTCCACAAAGCCTGGTCCTCTGGTGTTTGATAATAACGCTGCTGAGAACTGGAGAAGATTTTTATACTTCAAGGTTTATTTGATTGCAAAGGAGAAGGACAAAGCTGATATACTGAAGATCAATTTGCTTCTGAACTGTGCTGGACCTGAAGCTATGGAAGAATTCATCCATTTTTTTATGGGGCAAATGAAAGTGCAGAGAATTACAACATCTCAAGTGCAGAGAATCACAGAGAATTCCAAGCCCATTGTCAAGAAAGAAATAATGTCATATATGAATGGTTTGCATTCAACTGACATGGACATAAAGAAGGGAAGAGAATTGACAATTTTGTAAGTGACTTGAAAAGATTATCATTGACTTGTGAATTTGGTGAATTAAAGGATTCTTTGATCAGAGATCGCATAGTGGATGGTATGAAATCAATAGATCTTAGAGGAGAGTTGTTGAAGAAAGCCAATCCGAATTTGTACAAACCTGCAATTACTGCAGAAGATTTGAGGCTGTACAGTTACAGAAAACAAAATTTACCACTCTACCAGTAAGCAAGCATGGGCAGCCAACCAAGCAGCTGGAGTCAACTTTGTACAATCGTCAAGTCAAGTCGGCAATAATCCCAAACAGGTATGCAAATACAATAGATATATTCATCAATTCACACATCCTTCAAAGTGCCCTGCATATGGAAAGAAAAAGTATGCCAGTAGAAGATAGACGTGATGTTGTATTTTTGTGTGCAATACAAGTGGAGAGACTAGTGAGGACGAAGAAACGCATATGGATTTTCTTCTGCAGGGGCTGCTACCTTTCATAAAATTGAGAAACTGAAGAAAAATCTAGTATGCTTAGAAATAGCTTTTAATAAAGTAAGCATGAAGACAGACACCAGAGCATATTGTACTGTGATACCTCTCTTTGTACCAGAAGTTGAAAGCAAAGCCATCAACGAAAGTGAAGTCAAGCTTAAGATTGTAAGGTTTGATTTCTGAAAGTCTGTACTACCAATGGGTACTATAACGTTGCCATTCACACACAAAGCAAGAACAATCCTAATAGATGTATTAGTTCTAGATTGAGAGTCCACTCTTTTGCTAGGTTGTGAATCATACCTTCTGTAAGTAGTATGTTTCATGAATTCGAACTTGCTGTATGAAATTATAAAGGTAAATTAGCATCAGACCAATGAAGTGACATCTGATATTGAGAATAATCGTGTCTTGCGTGACAACTTGGACTGTTTCAATGATAAGCCTGGGAAACTGCCTAATGGAGTTGATCCAGAAATCGACAAGTCCATAACACCTGTAATACACCCACCATGAAAAATGCCTATTGCACTGCAGCATGGAATCAAAGAAAAATTAGTCGAGATGGAAGAGGATGGCATAATTGTTAAAGAGCTTGGACATTCCCCATGGGTATCTTCAATGTTTGTGGTAGACAAGAGGAAAGCAAAAGGTACATCAAAACATGTACCACAAAGAAAAGACCACATAAGGTTGTGTATTAACCATAGGGATTTGAACCTCATCCTTCAACCACAATAGAGGAAGTTACTCAAAGCTGGATGGTGCAAAAGTTTTAACATGTTTAGATTCAAGCAGTGGGTTTTGGTAATTGCCTGTTGCTGAAGAGAGTTCAAAACTACTTAGATTCAATACACCATGGGGTCCATACAGATTTAAAAGGCTACCATCAGGCATCTCACCTGCACCAGAACTGTATACACGTTCATTTGATGGCCTGCCTGTTGAAGGTGTAGTAGACGAGTTCTTGATATTTGGAAAAGATAGTACAAACTAGATGAGGAAATGAAAAAAAAATGCTGGAGAGAGCTCAAGACCTTCATTTGAAATTTAATGAAAAGAAAACAAAACTGTGTTCCATAAGCTAAGTACGCTGGGCACGCTATCAGTGCAAATGGGTTCAAACCTAATTCGTAAAAAGTGGATGCAATTATGGATATGCCTGCTTCTGAGGATAAAACTGGAGTCCTTAGATTATTGGGCACAATTAATTATTTAGATAAGTTTGTAGAGAATAAAGCCTCAATTTAAAGTCTAATTGCAGGCATAGCACAAAAGGTCATCACACTTGTCTGGGAATAGTCACAAGAAGAAGCGTTTTCAAAATTGAAAATATTATTTCATCGTCACCAGTATTTGCATACTTGCCTACTGGAAGACTACTTCGAATGTGGATGCAATTGGTCAAGGTCTAGGTGCAGTCTTGCTTCAAAAGGGTAACCCGGTTGCCTATGCCTCACAAACTCTGACTGAGACTGAGAAAAGGTATGCAATTATCGATAGAGAGATGTCAGCAATTGACTGGGTTGTAAGGAAGTTCCATTCATATCTGCATGGGAGAAAGACAATAGTTGAAACAGATCACAAGGCTTTAAAAGTGATCTTCTAGAAATCTCTCTATGATGTTCCTCCTCGACTACAACGAATGCTTGAAAATTGACCAAGCCGCGCATCAGCTTATAGTGGGATAGATACAGAGAAAGAAAATGTCACTGGTGTCAACTTGGTCCAACATGTTTATTATTTTTCAAACATGAAATATATTCTTCAATTACTGACTTTTGAAGTCTAGGTTACATATTAGAACTATCCCCCTTACAGCTATCCAAGTAAAGAAATGTGAAAAATCCCCATCCCCATCAAAAAGGAGTTTCCAGCCCCCTGATAGATGCCCCTGTTGCCCCAGAAACATTTTCTGCAGATCTGGAATTTAGACACTCAAATCCATGTATAAATGAAGTGTATTGCTACACCCTTACACCTTTCTTAGAGTCTTGAGTTGTGCAGGTTGCACAGTACAATTGCTCATGTTAATCTGTTTTAGCAAGGTGTAATGCTACTCTCTTAACACAATAGTTACGTTTAGGCTGCACAGAAAGCGTTAAGAGGCGTAGTAATGCTAAACACAAACATAAAGTCAAAGCATGTACGTGCAGCTTGTACTATAACACTATTAAATAATCTGACATACTATGACCATGTGCAGGTCGCAAATCAACTTATGTGATCTTCTAGAGTGCAGGCTTCACCGCAAATTATTTTACCATGTATAAGGCTGCTTGCAAACTGTTCAAATGTCCCTCCCTCCTTCCTTGTCAAGACAGGTAGTTATGTTGCGTATTCCACCAATTTAGCAGTGTGACTCATGTGCTTAGTATTTGTGGTGGTGACAGGTGTACTTTTCACTGTGGGGCTACCCTTTTGACTGTCAACATCTAACCACCACAAACCAGGCACCAAATCTGATTTGAGAACAGACATAAAGTTTAATAATATTTTCACTTGGGGGTGCTAAATTTCAAAGCATCTAGTGTTGTAAAAACTAATTCTGCATAAACAATAGTTTGCGATGAATCTTCCAAAATTGTATAAGAGTTCAAATTTCAATGCATGTGAACAGAAATACATTACTCTTTTCAGGACGGGTGGCACACTCTACACAATGCTGCTCTGCATGGACATGAAGAAGTTGTCAAGATGCTTTTAAAGTTGGCCAAAGAACTTGTTGGTACTGAGTTTTTGGAAGAATTTATTAGTGCAAAAGACAAGGTGAAATCACATTTCAATCAAAGAACATGTCTTATCTAATTTGAAGTTTCTAGTTATTCAGCATTTTACTAGGTTCGATAGGAGAACTGTCTTTCACATGATAACTTGCCATTCCATTAGCTGTGAATTGTTAATTAGCAACAGGACATTACATAAATTATGTATATTCATAGTGATTAGCGATCTACTTATGATTTTAAAGTCTCAAAAACAATTAAGTAGCTTAGCTACCCATCCACCTGAATACATGTTTTCGGATTTTCTTTATTCTAACTCATCTGAAAATACACTTTAGGTCACATTTTTTTTTATCCCATATACTAGTTTGAAGGCTGTAGTATCACTCATTTGTTTAAATAGAATTAATTACAAGCTGCTATATGATATTTATGCAAAATAAAAAATGTGACTATATAAGATGTGTGTAATGTGAAATAAAATCCATCTCTTTTGGTTGATAGGAGTTTAAGATCTAATTTGGTTGACGCAAATATTCTTATATACAGTGAAAAAATCATAAAGAATCAAAGCTCTAAAAACTGAGAAGAATCATGATCCTGCTATCGTCATTCGAATAATCCCATTTGCTGATTTTAGAACCCTATGTTGAGTGTTTGATGATTGAAAATAATCTCAAGCTATAGCAAAAAACGATCACATATCTTCAAGCAGAAGCAACAAAGTAAATCTACCGTACTATTTGTATTACTTGTATTTCCAATTGGATGTGTATGAATACCTCGCTAATTTGCAGTTCTCTATACTTCAGTAATAGAAAACAAACTGCTGCTTTATATACTTTGATATAAACACGTTTGGTACATAATGAGACATGAAAAGCTTCCAAAAATGATGAACTGGCAGTCAAATCATTTCAGCCTTTTGTGTGCCTAATAACACCCCAAACTGCTATGCTGTTTATTTTGACAAAATGTGTGCCACAAATCTTGATTGACTGCAAATTTTCCTGTTATGGCATCGTGAAGAGCACATATTTTAAGTAGAAATACTCGAGAAAGCGCTGCTCCAACTTTGAACCAAAGCTGTTGCTTTTTTACAGAGAGGGCAAGAGGGTGTATCAGTGGCAGCTGACCTGCTTCCAGAAAAAGGGTTATTTTCTACCATCACTTGTTAGCAGTTGAAGTATAACTGGATATATTTCTTTATTTGCTGCTAAATAAAATGACAATTTGTTTTGAAATTTTGTCAATACAAAAAACTAGTCTTCTATTTTAAAATGTCTACATCTACTGGTAATGACTGTTATTGCTCAACCACCCACTGTCATAATCGTAACTGTCTCTCCGTTAGGGCTATTGATGTCAGAAACGTTAGTCTCCAATCTTGAGGGCAAGTGTCATGTGCTGCCCTCATAAGTGTTTGATTCTGCCCTTTTGGCACATGCGCATAAAAATACAATCTTTGTAAACACATTGTCTGAAATGGACAAGAGCGTCACTCCTACCCTTCTTGACGTAAGCATAATAAGAAGCATTAGCACTAATGCGTTAGCTTTATACGGAAGATGATTCACATCACTAAAAGCATGGAAGATAATTTACATCACTAAAAGCATGCTTTCACAATCAGACGTTCAAAATTACAAGGAGGGCATTGCCCATCGTACCCGTATGGAGGGGCCGGCACTAGCTGAAATACAAATCCTTTGATTTGAACTCAATATAATTTGATTTATTTGAAAAGTATGAGCAGAACTATTTAAAACAGAAATCAGATTGCTCAGTTCTCTTCTACAACTGCATGAAGATGCACTGAACTAATTCAACTGTTTTAAAATATTGATGCAAACGATGTGAGGATGAAGAAATGACGATCTTTCGTTAATCAGTAACTGACACTGATACAGTTGAATACACTTTTCTCATCATTGTCTTCATTATGGTTATTTTAATTACGAATAAAATCAAACCCTCTGCTGAAATTTGTGGATGCCATTACAGTTGTGTTTTGCGGCAGTAGCATGGTAGCCTTATTTTGATGACCTCTGACATGAACATGACCAACAACAAATCAGCTATCAAGAAAAAATTAAAAACACCGCTTATTTTTTGAAGAGTATATTATCATCAATTAGTTTAATATGTATGATGCCATCAAAAGAGTATTGAGATTCCTTACTACTTTATAGGCAGAGACAACAGCCCTTTACGTGGCTACAAGAAGTGGACGCTATGATGTCATGAGAATGCTTATTATGTATGTTGTAGTCAACCTTGAGAAAGAATTTGCAAAATCATACATTTTAGCCAAAGATAAGGTAATTACAGAGTATGGAAATCAAACTACGGTAGACTAGTAAAAAAAAAGGTAAACAAATTTGAAAGTTCAATTGCATTCTCGATTTTATCGTTCTTATGGGTAAAATAATGATCACCTCAAAGTTTGAGTTTAAAAAATGCTGCTACATGGGCGGCAAGATATTATAATAGAACCAAGATAGTCTAACTCAAAACCTTGATTTTGAGAGTTTTAAATAGGATAATACTTTA
>JANVCG010062781.1:0-18154 GCA_025505365.1 Haliclystus inabai
GTCAGTCAGTCAGTCAGTCAGTCAGTCAGTCAGTCAGTCAGTCAGTCAGTCAGTCAGTCAGTCAGTCAGTCAGTCACCTATATAAATCGGCCACCTGTCTATAATAGCCACTATTGACATGTCTAAAGTAGTATTCTTTATCAAGTCACACTGTATGTAAGGCCACCTGTAAATAGTGGTCAATTTATCAGTCTCCTATAACTGGTTGTTATACACAAGTTTCACTGAATATTCTTAATCACATACCTCCTTGCATCATCAAACGTTCTGGGGCAAGTCCTTGATCTTTTGTTGGAGCCTCTAACTCTAGTTCTTTTGTTGGAAATGTTCCTAATATGCAAACATTTTAGAATTACTAAACATAATAATTTTTGTGTTTATCACAAACTGGATAAAGAACTCTGCAATTACCTCATTTTCAAGTAACAGAAGATTGATTTTTCTGAAAAAGGTCAACTTATAGTGATCTTATTGACTGCTTTCAAGTCTCTTGATTTCCTTTATAACTTCTCAAACAATCTAATCTACTTTTCAACCAGTAAAAATTGCTTTCAACTGATGGAAACTGCATGCCTCTGGTCTATTGGATTTAAGTAATTAGGTATGTTATATAATATTTCAGATTAATCTTATAAAATTGTGTTACGCTAGCTCACCATAGTAATTGACTTGAATGTCTTTCATGTAGGCAAGTGCATCATTAATCTCAATATTCATAGCGACTGTATTTAGATAGTCGCCTTTACGAAGCCATGGCATACCACCATCCTCAGCACACCAACCAACATTGATTGTAGCTTGCAATCTATACATTTGTGGTAGCGGCTTTGCGACAGTTAATCCATACATAATGATGTCATCTTTTGGTTTGACGTCAGCCATATCAATAGTAACTGCTTTGATTGTTGTGGCTGCTATATCCATGCGTGATGAATCTACTAGTTTAACTTTCAAACAAGATTTTGGTGGGAAAACTTGGATTTTCTTGTCAAGGATAATTTCACCCTCAATGACTATATCTGGTTTCTCTGTAACTTCATCTCTGCCAACAATTTTTGCATCATCTAGAATTAAAGCAATCAAAAAATCAATTAAGAAACTGATGGATGAATTCGTGGTTAAAATACAAAATTAGACTTCCATTTTTAAATTGCTATTATTTAATCCCAAAAATAAAATACGTCTAATTGATTTCAACAGCTTCAAGGCATATTTGCCTTAATCTCAAGGAATAGCAATTTTTGCAGCATTTTGCCATACAATTCTTTTTGCATTATCAAAATAAAATCTGTGTTTTATGGCCACCTTATACGATCAATCGTAAATTGACCTTTATGCAAGATTGATCTTTGTGGATAAAGAGGAAGAGAGTAGATTCAAACAGAAAGGGATAGGTACTAAAGCAAATTACTATTGAGGTAAACAATTCTGTAGCAACTACTATTTGTCAAATAAAATAAATCACTGAAGTTCATACCTGTTGAAAGAATGTCTTCAATTGGTTGAGGTGCAGCTATAAAAATGTACAGAAATATTTGTAAGGATGATTTTATCAAGCATTTGGTACTGTTGTTGTAAATTTCACTGAGTCTTACCGTAATGATAGACGTTGATATCTTTCATGTAGTTCATTTTCCTCTTTGTTATTACCAATGGAGTTGCGTAGGTATTTAAATAATCGCCTGGCTGTATCCAATCAGCGTGACCCTCTACTGCACACCATCCCATATTGATGACCGCTTGTAAACTATATTGCATAGGTGTTGGCATTGGTAGTGTCATTGCATAAACAATTGTGTCTTTGTTAGAATCAAAACCCGAGACTTCAAAGTTGATTCTTTTGATAGTTATTGCTGAGGCATCAGCCATAGAGTCATCAACAAGTTTCACACTGACACATGAGTTTGAAGGAAATACTTTTTGTTCCTTGTCCAAGATTATCTTGCCTTCGATCACAATGTTCTTTTCATCCAATAATGGAAAATCTAGAATTTTAAATGTTACAGTATGTTACGCTATTACTATTACAATGTTAATCCATTCTACTATAGGTTTTTGGAATAGAGTAGAAGTGTTTTGAAGATATTCAGGGCTTTGTCAGTCTTTTTGACTCGTTAATGTAGAAGCTCTTCGCCTCAAAAGATCGGGGCAAACTTCTTGAAGATCTGAGGTTTTCATGCAACTTTGATAGATCCAATAGCAAGTTCTGAAATCTTACCTGGTACAGACTCTTTTCCTGGAAATGTTCCTGTGAAGGATAAAACATGAATTACAATTTTGGGTCATTGTAAGAAATTGTAGTATCGTCGTACAGTACTTACTTACTTTATTAACACAAGCATTGACAAAATGTGTTTCTGCTCTACCTTACCAAATTAGATTTTTATTGATAATTACATGGTGGTGGTGACAGGTTAGGTCACACTGGATATCAATTGAAAAACAAGTAGATCCCAACATCAAACATATGTTAAAATAATTGTGTGCGCACAGAACGACACATTAAATTTGCATTGTTGTGCACAGTGAAACCTGTGCATAGAGGTCACCCTATAGAGCAGCCACATGTACATAATGGTTACTTGAATTGAAACTGTATGTAAAGGTCACCTCTTTATAGAGGTCGACAATCTCTATGTACACATGTTTGATTGTCTGAGCTATTTGTTGAAGTGCCAGTGATTTGCAGCAATCAATATATACTAGCACATCAACTATAAAATACTACTGTTCTTAACAGCTGCCACTGCAAATCACACTCTTCACAATTTCAGCAACATAATATTTGTTGATACAGTGATTATACACCCTCCTCAATACATACATACATACAATACATCATTTGTGAGTCTACATACCATAGTATTCGACATTGATGTCTTTCATGTATGTCAAACCATCGTCTATTTCCATGTAAATACTGAATGTATTCAAATAATCACCCTTGCGTACCCATTCTGATTCATCGTCAATAGCACACCAACCAACGTTGATCACAGCTTGCATATTATATCTCATAGGTAATGGCATTGGTAATCTCATTGTATACGTGAGAAGATCCATGCTTGGATTCATGCCAGATACATTGACTTTGACACTTTTAATCTTGATAGAAGGAGCATCCAAACGGGAAGCATCGACAAGCGATACTCTTAAACATGAATTTGCTGGAAATACTTTAATTTTCTTGTCTAAGTTGATTTTTCCCTCAATTGTGATTTCCTCGCCTACAATTGAAAATAATTTTTTTTAATGTTTTCAAGGCGCAATGCTTGCCGCATCATCAATTCAGAACATGTTAAGTTTTGTTTAGGAATATTTTTCACAGCACTGCTATATGTTGTCTTGTTGCTATTCATTGAAACAGAAAGCAGTGTGAAGACAATGAACTCAAATAGTTTTTGAAACTTCGACAAAAAGTGATTAATACTGCTCACAGATTTCAAACATATTTGAAACAAGGCTGCTGGTCATTTTTGACGCTTCAATGTCTCAAACTCAAATTTTATAAATACATGGCTGTAGAATTAAATAGTCATAGAGTCATAGCTACCTCCTTCAGCGATCATTGGGGGTGGTGGGGGTGGGTTGGATTCATCTTTTGAAAAGGGATTAACTGAAACAGAAATAGTATTAACAACAGATTGTTTCAATCGCAATTATAAAGCTACTAATGTAAGTGCTGAACAACCACTCGTACCCACAATGGCAATTTAGTTTACAACTGGTGTTTCACAATCTGCTCGAAATTTAACAAGCAAAATCGTAGGCTACTTGCAATTAGTCTTAGGAATGAATGGATACATCTTTTTTCAAGGCCTCTTATATTGAATGGTTAGAAGCTGCGAATTTACATTTTCTTAAAAAGTTAAAGAAAATCTTCATACCATATTGATTAACAACAATATTTGCAGTATATGATGATGTTTTGTTGTTGTTGTTAACCTCAAGCGGGAATGACGTTGAAGTATGGTAATCCATATTGCGTATCCAATCAGTATCATCATCGCCACTTGCGCACCAACCAATATTCAACACAGCATCTATTTCATATGTCATTTGAGGTGGTTTAGGCAAAATCATAGCATAAAGTAATGGCGATTTGTTGGTATCTTTGTCTGCGATTGGAATTTTGATCGATTTGATTGTTGTAGACGGTGCATCCATCTTTGAGGCGTCAAGTAGCGATATTTTCATGCAAGAGTAAGGAGGAAGGATCCCCATTGGTTTATCAAGTGTGACTGTTCCTTTGATTATCAGGACGGGTTGATCTATTTGAATAAAAGACATTCATGATGTCATGATGTGCAGTCTAACCTGTGTGTAAAGACCTGATTTGAGACTAGGGGAATGTTGACCACTATAGAGAGGTGACTGTTATAGACAGGTTAAATATTGTAGAAATCAACATTTTTTACATATAGGTGACTGTTTTATGGAGTGACCTTTACATGCAGGTTTCCATACAACATTCAAATAAAATGGGTTTTCTTCAGAGCACCCATTTCCCTACTTTTCATAAACGGCTGGAAAGCTAAAGATATGAGCACTTTTACTCATATCTCTAGATATATGACTGAGTGCCTTTTTAATGCATGATAAATAAACACTGTTTTGACTCTGTTACGATTTATCCTTTTGAATCAGCTGTACAGTAAAATATCTGTTATCACATCCAAAATTAGGTTGTATCATTTGTTCACATGATGTTTGCACATGAAGTGCTTTAGTGAATAAAGTTGGTCAATACAAACAGTAGTCATCGCATAGAGAAAAATATGAAAAAGTCCAAAGATGAAATATGTTTTTCTTTATCAAACAGAGCTATCACTGTAGTATTTGTTCAGTACTTTATTAGAAATTTTCAAATTCATAAAGCATAAAGAAATGTTCTCAGAAAATTGAGAGAGTATTCTGAATCTAAAACACAAATTTGATGGATAAAAAGTTTAAAAAATGGATGATCAATATTTACCTTCTTCATTGTTGATTGGAGTTGTTGGTAGAGTTTCGTCTTCAGAAGGAGCAACTGAAAGAAAAATCATAATCGATAATCCAAGTGAGTTACATTACTTTTAAATGCTCCCTTGTCAAGTAGTTACATGTACGGTACACTAAAGTGACGTCAAAAATGTAAAAAAGTGAAATAGATGCACATAGAATTCTCATCAGGGCAAAAAGAGTGCCAGTAATTGACTTGCAAATGCTGGCATTTGTCTGGCAAAGTCTAATTCTATAGTATTACCATTCTGGAATTACAGATTTCCAAATCAAAATTGTCAACAGTTTATTGAACCTTGAGCAACAGGTTGATTTTTCTAAAATTAACTGTGCAAGATCTACAACAAGATCTACACACCATATTGATTAGCAACCATATCTCCAGTGTACGATGTTTCCTTGGTAACCTCAAGTGGGAAAGAGGTTGAAGTATGGTAATCCATGTTGCGTATCCAATCCGCATCATCATCATCACTTGCGCACCAACCAATATTCAACACAGCATCTAATTCATATGTCATTTGAGATGGTTTAGGCAAAATCATAGCATAAAGTAATGGCGATTTGTTTGTATCCTTGTCTGCGATAGGTATTTTAATCGATTTGATTGTAACAGAAGGTCCATCCATGACAGAGGCGTCAAGTAGCGATATTTTCATGCATGAGTAGGGCGGAATGATTCCCATTGGTTTATCTAGTTTGACCGTCCCTCTGATCATCATCACAGGTTGATCTAGTAAATAAAAACACAAAAAAAATAATCGTTTTCCTAGTGGGCTCTTAGCCTAAGCCTATAGCAATCATTCTGATGGTTGAAATATTAACATCAATCTATCATATCATAGTATGAAATCCAGAATTTGCTTGCAGATGTAGGTTTGATGTATATAATGAGTTTCACATCTTTCTGTTATTTCCTGTTGTCAAGTGTTTTACGTGATCAATAGTGATATTGTCTGTAGAACAAATCTAGTTTGTGGTGACATCAAATGATAATGTTTACCCTTCGTAAAGTAAGGAGTAAACCCTCTATAAGAAACGTGGTTTTAGTTTTTCTGTCTTCCTCACACTGAGCCCAGACAACTTTTTGCAGATTTATCCAGAGGCCAACAAAAGATCCTGGTTTTCACCGCAAAAAGGGGTCATTAAAAACATTAGATGCCCTTACTAACATAAAGAATGAAGCAGTATAAATGAAAACCCTTCAATGCTATTTAGAATGTACCTTCTTTTGGGCTACATTGATAGCTATCACAAAAACATGCTGGATTTTCAGAAACGCGATTTTTCACCAAAGTGCTATTTTCATTTTCTTTACATGGAAGATTTGGTGGACAGAGTGGTACACAGGAGACAACACCGCCTTCACAGATACAGCTTTGCTGGCAATTAGGACTGACAAATCGTTGTAAATTTTGATATGTTTTTCCATCATCATGCTTGCAAACAATGTCATTTGCACATGTTAATGTGCATTGCTCTTTTGTTTCAAATCGATTCAGGTTGCCACGGCATCCACCATATGTAAACTCTTCACATTTTTTTGATGTAGAATTGAAATTCCACATTCGGAAATAAGCATAACATGGTCCACTTTCAGGTGGTGGTGTGCAAATTTCATCTGATTGAAAGAGAGAAAAAAAGGCTTGAAAAATAAGAAGAATATAGAGAAATAATATGGTATCTGATAATGTAAATGGATATACACTCGAAGCTTTGCACATCAAAAACCTGCATATAAAGGTCACCCTGTAGAGAAGCCTTCTGTCTTCAATGGTTACTGTTCTCCAATTAGCGAAACCTATTCTTCACCACACTAGACTTAAATATGTGATGAATTATGAATAACATGTTGATGGTACCTTTCTTGTAGCATTTGGGCATGCTGCAATGACAACCAGGTGAGCCAGGTACTAATTCCAGTTCTCTTTTAACCACTTCACCAGGTTGACATCCGATTTTGACTTGTGGACACAAACCATGACACTGCACACCATATTCCTTGGTACAAGTGCATCGTCCAGAGCAATCCGATGGAATGAAAGCTTGTCCAAACGGATGTAATTTGCCATCATGGAGACAACCTGTGGAATGAAGGAGTACATTGTAATCATGTAGAGCTAAAATAATTGACTTTATAAGATATCATCCATTTTGTGTGTCAGAAATATTTGAGACTTCCATCCACTGTGAAATTCGCCACTGAAATGGTTTTTAGCAAATTTATTTTTGTAAAATCCTTTCTTTTTGTCATTCAATTGAGACTAAGAATGAAATTTGCCTTTATTTATTGAATACTTTGACAAACACCTCTCTTGATGCTGACACAAAAATTGAATATTTCTCTTAATTATGTTAATACAAGATCAATATAATACAGTTAATTAAAAAAAATTGTTATTCGCATTTACCTGGGGCTTTAACGCATTTCGGATATTTGCAAGAGCAGTTGCTTCCACCAGCGGGGACATCTTCCAGGACAACCATTTCGTCCATCGCACAGCCAACTTGAATTGGTGGACAAAGTGAAACACAAGAGACATGTCTAGATCCATGGCATTTGCAATAGCCTTTACAATCTTCAGAAACAAATGATTCATTCGTTTGATATCTTTTACCACCACTCATGCAGACGTTTGATGGGGTCACTGAAAGAGAAATGTAGCAAACGATTTTGGCTTTCTACTTATCAAGTGACACCGAAGTAATGAAAGCCTCCTTCTGTAGCTTATTCACCCCCAGAAATGATGACTATGGTACATTATTGTGAAGTTGTGCAATGCTTTCTACCGGCAGCAATCAGATACATCATATACAAGTCTTGATTTGAAGGGATTTTCAGTTCACAGGAGTTAGAAACTGTATGGTTCCACTGAATATAAGTAAGCTTAGAAATTGGTCTTGTAGAAGCGTAGACAGTAGAGCCCTGTTGCAGACACCTCTATCATGTACTCTCCTATTCCAAGTGGGGTCAGTGGTTCACTTTTCTAGCTATTGTCAGTAAAATGTAGTTAAGCACTGTAACTCTTGAAAATTGAATACTCTTCTGACTATCCAAACAGCAAAGAGATACTTGAAGATCTTTATGATTAGAGGTTATAGCATATAAATATTTTATCAGCTAGAGTCAAACCTGTTATAAATCACCTCTAAAAGCGACCACCTGTCTATAATGGTCACTCTTTCAATGTCTGAAATCATGTTTTTTATCAAATCAACCCTGCATATAAATTGTAATTTCAATTGAATCGATCCTGTATATGGAGGTCAGCTGTCTATTATGGCTACTCTTGTAATGTCTTGAATAGTATTTTCTATTGAATCAACCCTACATTTCAAGACCACCTGCCTATAGTGGCCAACCCACATACCTCTCATACCTGGCTGTTATAAACAGGTACTTACTACTTTCTTCGGCATCAACGCAAATACCAAGTGATGGTAGATATTCGTCATTATTTCTAAATTTTGTGATCATACATCTTTTACCATCAGGACAACGGAGTGGCTCATGAAGAGATGTCTCATCAGTACATTCGTAGGAACGATAAGGTCCCATTTTAAGACAATCAACAAGAAAATTACACTGCCAGTTACCATGGTTGCAAGTACTGTTGGTAAAAATTGTTTTGTAATAAGAATCAGTTAAAATATGTAGGTAATTGTGGAATGCAAAACATGCCTCAACCATACATGAATTAACTAATAAGGAAAATACATGCTTAGCTAATATGATTAGTGGGCTGCTGCTTGGTATCCCATGCAACATGGTTAACCAAATAATGAAGACATTTCTATAAATTGATGGCTCTAACCCTAGCCTTGACCAGAAAACCCACAAGAAATCTTGGGTCAGACATTCAAAGAACTTTTGACGGGTAAATCAGAGAAATAAGAAATTCCATGAACTACTGAATTACAAGTACAGCGAGACCTGTGTATTAGGGTCACATTGTAAAGCAGCTTCATATCTATAATACTTGAGTCAAATCTTTACAAATACTCATTTCTAATGAATTTAACCTGTCTCTTAAGGTCACCTCTCTTTAGTGGTCAACATTCTTCAACCTTACAGCTGACTGTGAATGTAGGATTGACTTAAATATTATTATCATTATGAAATGTTAGATGTTATACCATGTTTCACATTGTCTTTTGAAGATTTTTTCATTCAGTTTGAAAATATTATTGTTGTGAGTACATGCTAAAGAGAGAATAAATATTATATTTGTTGTCATGGTAATAATATACAGCAAATACACTCAAGTTCACAACTGTACAGAGATTTGAATCATTATTACATTCATATGAGGGGCTCAAGGAGCTGGAAAATAGACATGAATTTAAAATAAATTAAAAGTCACAATTACAGCACAAATTTGCACCTGTATGCTACTGCTGTTAATGTAGGTTCCAAAAAAACAAAAGTTGTCATTAGCAACCAGTTGGGAAATTCATTAGAAAAATTCAATGTTCACACAGCAATAAATTTTATAAAATAGATCATTGCCAATTTGCATAGGACTACACAAGGAGTAGAAGTGCGGCAATCTGGAGTTCCTCTCTAAGCAATCATAGTGATATAAGAGTGATTTTGATTTGGGTATGTTCATGTTCTTACTTTTGCATTTCCCTGGTAACCAACCAATACGCTTTTGTAATTTACATTCCATTTTCTTCAAATAACATTTATTCTTGTAAGTGACACCATTGTTTATACCACAGACTGGTTCATCTCTGTCTTTGCAATGCTTTGGGCAGATACACTGTGGTTTACCATTTGAAAGAGTGCAGATTTGATGAAGGTCACACTTCTTTGAAGAGCAGCTAGCTATCATGGGGAAAAAGGCATAGCCTATAATACTCATGTCTGGTAAAATGTCATGAATTGCAAAATTGAGAAGTCGGTTTAAATAGTAGCTGGACGACAAAGTTGGACAGGACGTGATAGGTCAGTGAAATTTGAGAAGAAATTTCTAGATGGTTGAGGGTGATAAAAACTATATAGCAAATTACCACCACATTCACCCCCCTGCCAAAAAAAAGAAATTACGAAATACCAAAAACATTAATAAAATAATTTGGTGAAAATAGCATTTCGAGTTACAGTTTGAATAAATAATGAGATAATACTGAGCTTGAATATACAGGAGACTGTTCAGCTGAAAAAACAAGGAAAGAATTGCAAAACTCGTAAAAGCAATTGGTGAAGTTGAATTGCACGTTAATTTACCTTACTGATGTAGACGGTCAAAGACGTGACAGTCTCAAAATATTTTCTCAAAGTTTCAGGTAAATCAAAACATAATCCAGCATGTTTCAGGCACTTTTGTTAGAAAACTGTTTGGCCCCCCTGGAAGTATGTTCAAGCAGCTACAGCCCTTTGATTCCGTAAATGGTGCTTACCTGGTTCACATTTTCCCACTCTCAACTCTACTTTAGTATCCAGGACAGTTACAGAGCCGTTGGCATGGCGATGTGAACAAACAAGGCCATTATCACACTGACCAATCATTGATTGCAATCCACCGCAATGTTCACCTTCAACTTTGATACAGATATCACAACATCCACATGGATCTTTTGTCACACCATTTTGACACAAATTGTCTGGACAAAGGCTCACATCACATGAGCCACACTGCGCTGTTACCAATGTTGTAATTGATAAGGCAATGACACAACCAAATATGATGTGCTTCATCTTGATTGGCTGAAACATGAAATGTCAATGAAATAAATATAGTGAAAAGTACACTTCTTGCATGTTTCTGTGATTAATGAGTCTAACAAACTTCTATCGAATTTAGTCTGTGTATAAAGGTCACCTCTGTACAATGGTCAATATTCAGTCAAGCTACAATACAGGTTCACACATATTTCAATACAATAGAATAATTATGATAAGTATGTTCCAAATAAATTAGTAAACTTTTTTGCAGTCTCTTTTCTCACTAAAATCTTCTGCATTGATTGAAACGAAACAAAATGGCATTTAATCAATACGGGCTTTTCTCCAGTCCAGTTTCACCCAAAATATGGTACCACCTAGAAAAAATTTTCATCGGGCACGTTATTTGGGAGTTGATGGGAGATACTCCATTGATTGTTACCATAGCAATGTAATTTAAGCATTAACGCAATAATGCGTTCAAGATAAACACATAAATTCAAACTGCTTGAAAATAGAGTTTCTGATTTTCCTTTCTTACCTCCTTAAAAACTCCCTGAAACATCTTGAAAATTGAAAGTAGCAGTTTTATTTCAAGCTTAGGCAGGAAAACCTGAATTTTATAAGCGATCTATTGTAAACTGTGCTATAGATAGACTGTAACAATAAACCTTGAATGAAGTGCTGTATTTGACCTCCCAAGAAAGGTGGTTGCTAATAACAGGTTAATTTTTGAAAGGTGATGAATGAATTGAATAAGACTACGTGCAAAAGTAAACATTTCCAGTGTGTGACAGTGAAAATTTGAAAGTAAACACTTTCGTTGGTACATAATTATTAATAGGAATTGCGTGTCAAGAGTAACAGACATGAATTACGTACGACGCCTGATAAATTATGCTTTAGATCTACTTTTGAAGAGCAAGGGGTAGCACGTTAAAGAAATTTGAGACTACATTCACAAATTTTCATACAAACAGACGCATGGAGATTGTCGCATCATCAAACATGTTTCGAATCCATTACTCTTCATGAGGAACCAAATTGTTATTTCTGAGCACCTATGATCTAGCACTTTTGGGTTTTATAAACACGCAGTCGCAAGTGTGTTTCCGGTTCGTTGACATGACGAGTTACAAATTATGTCGTTCGAGTAGGTTCTTGTCATGCGAAAGTGTTCCTAAATGACGCAGTTGCCTGATCTGGTCTCAAGACTTTGCGTCAAAATTCTCGAACAAGAGATTTAATCAAGTATTGAATTTAGAATGACTATTTCAATTCAGGATAAAAATGTTCTAGATTGCTGCAATGTCAAAGTAGAATTTAGAAGGCAAACTCTCCCGCTACTGTTTTTTCAAACTACTTCATCTCGAAGAAACGGAATTTCGGAATAGGATGCTGTAATCTACTGTTGAAATCAAAATCTACTGCGTAAGCGAAAAACTGCTTTGTTTCACAAACAGTAGCTTCCTCAAGAGATAGTTCAATTCAACATTTCATAGTTTCTAAACGTATTTGCTGCCCATTAATCAATCAAAATTCAAAAATAGCTACACCGAAGAAAATTAAATAACAACAACTTTAAATCCCTCACCAAATCGCTTCCTTTTCTCTGGTTTCTATAATTCTTTTGCAAGTTTTCAATGTTCGTAAATTTAATTTTGAAGACGGATTAGAAGCGACCAGCGCTTCGGTAAACTTATGAGACGATTTGAGGGCTCAGATATACATCATTCACAGTTTTGACTGAGTCTGACGACAGAACGACGGCGGAATGTTCAATTGTCACACCTTTGCTACCAGATTCCACTTGAGTTTATAGATTTTCGTGTCAAATTCACACAACAATAAATTAATTATAAAAAATCACACTCACCTAGCAAAAATTGGAGAAACTTGCCAAATCTAGAGAGTACAATGCTAAACAATCACTTATCGTAGAAACCTTGTCACGGTGCCCACGAAGAGCGGATTGACAACTTCAAAGTAAAAGATTTTTCTGCTGTCATTTTCAAATTAAAAATCCATATTTCGTCGACTTCCGCTTCAACATCCACACACTAGTATCAAATAACATAATGTTTACAGATCTTGTCATGCTCCGTGTTGCTAACGAATCCAATGAGTCGTTTTTTCAACGAAAGTCTATTACTGTTTTATTCATTCTTAATGATGACTATTGCACGTCAATTATGATTATGGGATGAATTTCTAACTGCCTAAGTCATATTTTATTCCAGATTTAAAATAAGTTTTGAAATTTGCAAAATAAACCTAATAATCGGATCGAAAATAATCAATCATGCATAAATCGGATTACGCTATGAATCTGAATCTGAGAAGACGTAAGTACAGCTGGTCAGCGGTCATCAATCTTCACATTGACCGTCAACATGGCGGACGAGAAGAAGCTTCCATGGGGTTTAAAACCGGATACTTTAGCTCCTGGTTCTATGAAGGTAGGGTACACATCAAATTAAACCCTTTGAAAGAAGTCAAAAACATTGAAGAATAAAATTAGTACTTTACAGGCTATGAAATCCATAATTGGGTGTTGAATTAAGGATAGAAATGTGGGCAGATCAATCATCTTGTTGTGGGCTATAGTTGTTGCTACAAGACTTCATTATTTGGTTCTTATGCATATAATCGCTATCTAATTGTAAATCTGTAGCGCCCAGGTTGAAAAAAATTGTCCGCGCTATCTTTCATTCCCCTGGTAATGCATTCCCCGCGCAATCTTGGAATAAATTTCCTGTTCCGCGCATTTTTACTGGAAATAGCTGAAATCTGCAATAAAAATCTATAAATCTGCACAATTTGTCCAAACTCTGCATTCCCTGTGCATTTGGTAAACTTTGCAACCTGGCTGTAGCCTACTTAGACAAGTCTGCTTAAGCTTCCAGTGCAGACTTTATTTTATATACTGCGCGGGGAAGATCTTACCCGCGCATTTTGATTGCAATTCATTGGCACCCGTGCAACCGGGCAATTTTTGATGAAACTGTACAAAATTTGTTAGAACAAGGCATTTTTTTTCAGTATTTATAGTAATATTGTGGGATAAAATAGTTGCTCATCCTTGCAAAATTTGCTTGGCATTTTATCTTACCAGCGCAAAATGCAAGGAATGCAGTCTGGGCTTCCACTAAAGAGCACTCAATGGCTACATGTTGTTGGTTTTTCGTTCTGCTTGAAATTGCTCCGAACAATACGTTTTTAATTCTGTTCCAGTAGCAAAACTAGGGCAATTTTACTACTGAACCATCAAACGTTGTTCCAAGTAGCACTACTTGAAGGTTTTCCTAAATAAACACTAAGAAAACGCAAATTTCAACACAATGAATTTCTAGCTAGCTAACCAGTTAGTCAGCATTACTGATTCATAACATTTAAAATTACAAAGAGTAGTCTCACGTCACATGTATTTTACAATTGAATTAATGCAATCGAGATGTGTAACTAAATTGTTTGATTCAAATTTCTCACTTGAATACTCCTGGCGTTTTATTATTGGTGTTCCATGGAGATCTTTATGAGAGGCGCACATTTTTTCATTCTGGATTTTGTAAAGATCTAGAAGAAGTATTTTAAAGTAATTCATGTTGCATCTTCAATGTTAATTTGATCAATAATCTGCAGTGCATATATTTTTTACTTGAATGCCTACGTTTCAATGATCAATTGTCCTTGGCTACCATCATATTTGGAAAATCTGTTTTGAAAAACAATTATGTTGCACTATTCATAATTTGAGCTATGATTTTGCACTTACTACACAACAGCTGTGAAAAACTTGCATGTTTTTGATAGCTGTGCATGTGATTAAGAAAGATGATCGATAATATAATTGCAAAATGGATTAAATGGCCAAGGCTTTTCAGCTAGAGCATGCTTACTAATCGGTGCCAGGTTGCCTGGTGGAAAATACAAAAAACACATCAATGTATACATTTTTCTTGTTTTTTTTTTATAAGAGGATTTCAAATTTGCACCTGAAACAAACTATGCAATGCTTTCCACATTTTCACCCCTGTTTTTGTGGTCTTGGCATTCCCTAAATCTAATTGAAATGTGCCACACCTGCAAACTGGCCAGATTTATACATGAGTACAAACTTTGCTAGAACAAAGGCAATTTTAGAATAATTTTAATTCACACATTCTCCCTTTAAAAAATGTTTTCATAATTTGGTGTTTTTCTGAATTGCAGACAATATCAGAATCAAAGCTAAAAGCATTCCAAGTTGGCAGAATGAATCCGCTGAAAGGAAAAAGTAGTGCTAAAATCAGAGAAGAAGAGAAGAAAAAGGTTGATTACCTGTTATTTCCTTTCTAGAAAGCAATAACATTTTTGTTATTGTGAAATAACATATTAGGTCCCTGAAGAGAATGCCAGCACCAAATGCTCAGTTATCTTCACATCAATGTGTCTATATCAATATATTTTTTCATTGTTGCCATGGCTGCAACATTTTATATTTCTCTTTAAATTGAATTATGCATCCTAAATGTAATATTACTCAAAGACTTCTCATGAGTAGAACTACACTGAAACAAAGTAGAGTATATTATTGGTTTGTGTTGTCAATGAACCCTTCCATTTATAACAATGCTTGAAGACTTTACTCTAGAAGAACTGTTTGATGTTTTAGCGAGAAGAAGCTGCTGCTGCAGAAGTTTATGAAGAATATCTAGCTGATTTTCAAACTTCCGGTGCCAAAGCTAAAACATTTGTTCGAGGCAATGTTGTCCAAGTTGGAGCAAGTGAGTTGGTATTTGGTTTGCAAGTCTTGAGATTGCGTACTTATAATTTAAAAATCTTTCATAAATGTAAATTATTTTTTAATTTAATCCCAATCATTGATTTCTGCTGTAGAAACACCAACTATTACTGCAGAGGCTGGAAAGCTGTATAAACCAACATCAAAACTTGCTGAGCTTGCTAGAGAATTTACCGCTAAAGAGGCAGCTTCAGAAGCTCCAGCCAAACCGGTATGAGTTACTGGCAATTGACATGTAAAAATGCCAACATTGTAATTTCTTGTTAGAACGAAAGTATGACTGGTAATAAGAAAATTATTTTGAGGATCTCAAAATTTTCATCATCTATATATTTCAATCAAAAGTTTCATTTTATAATTTTCCTCACCTTCTTATCATGTGAAAATGCAAGATTCTAGTAATAATTTATGCACCCTCAAATATTAATAATAAGATCATAGAAACTCGCATAGAAACCTGGAAACAACACTCAAGTTAGATCAGCTACAATCTCAACAAGTTCAAAATTGTGGTACCTATTTCACAGACTTTGCTTTCCTATTACTTCAACTTCACATAAACTTTTTGAACATTTGTTGTCGTTTTTCATAAGGAGTAATGAATCCATACGTGAAAAAGCGTTAAATCATGAAATCAAATTGAGAACTTTGTTGAATCAATCATTGCAGTGTGAAATTTTCCTGTGTATTACAAATTAGTTTTGATCAGATTTGGTTATTAGTGTATTGCTTGCTTGATGTAGCTTCTCTTTAAATGGATATACTACCAGCTACAATCCCAACTTAACACTATAAGCAGCTGCAAACAGATCTAAGCAGTGGGGATGAAAACTACTAAAATGGCTTGTTGAAAGAATATATTTATTGATGCCATAAACAAAATATTTATTTTAGGATTTTGGCAGAAAAAAGAAAGAGAAAGAAAAAAAGAAAAGTAATTTAGAAATGTTCAAAGAAGAACTTGAAAAGTAAGACACCGCTTACTGACTAAGTTGTTATTCAGCTCTTTCTGTAGTCTACACTTGGTTAAAATGTATCAAAAATTAAACTCATCAGACATTTTCGAACATGTTTGGATTGTTTTGTGTTTCTGATTCGCTACAGTCAAAAGAAGAAACTTTTATCTATGTCTAATACTGTAGTGTTTTTTGACAATTTTGGGACATGTGGGACGCTCAAAAGGGTAAAATCATTTCTTATTTGCTCCTGTAAATTTTTAATCTATTTTGATTCTAATATGTTATAGAAATCAACTGGAAAGAGAAATTCGGCATAAAATTAAGAAAGGAGATATTTCTGGTATTCCTGATGAAGTTTTGACGTCTTTATCACCAAGTTATTTCAAACAGCAAACTAGAGGAGGAGCCGATCCCACTGGTATGCATAGACAAATATCACAATTTTATATTTGTTGTTTATTGGTTGATTTGGTATACATCTTCTCTGATGTGATGCATTTTGGCACCATCAAAATACGTTTATGTCGCTAAAATTTGAATAGCGAATCAATATATTATGAAATCGTGGAAAAAACTGCATTCAATGAAGTTCACCTTTAATTACAAAAACTTAACATTTTGTAGGTTGTTGATTTTCGATTTTCTTGCAATTTATCTCTGTTTTTACCAAATTATCTGCTTTGTAATGCACCTTTCTGTAAATACTTTCTCTACAATGGGCAGTGGATGCTTTATGAGAGCATTTTGAATAGGTCTAATTTGTGAATAGTGGATATCCTCTGAACTGCTTATCATGTGCAAAGAAAGTTTCTCATTACCGGTTGCAGCTGCGATTAAATTTATAAAACTGTGCTTTTAGGTTCTTGAATGAGAATTCCTTCCAACCTCAAAACAAAAGAATCGATTTGATTATTTTTATTTTTAGCTGATGATTTTAATTTAAATTATGGTTCACATGATGTTGGAGATCCTTCAACTACCAATCTTTACATTGGAAACATCAATCCAAAGGTATTAACATATACTTTGTTGGCCTATTGTAGTGTTGATTGCCATGTTTTTTTCATTGTTTGATCATTTATCGATAACCTCTTAACCTAATGATTTAGAATTTTATTGTTTTGAATTCAAATGTCTGCCATGTTGATTCTTATCTGAAATAATCCTTTGACATAGATGAATGAAGAAGCTCTCTGTAAAGTCTTTGGTAAATATGGTCCTTTGGCAAGTGTGAAAATCATGTGGCCAAGGACAGATGAAGAGAAAGCAAGGAATAGAAATTGTGGTTTTGTTGCATACATGAGTCGAAAGGATGGAGAGAGGGCATTGAAGGAACTCCTTGGTATGTTTATTTCCATGAATTGTATCAATTTTGTATGTGTTCTAGGCTTACTGTTTGCCAGAATTGCTAGAAAAGTTTTCAATCTGACAGTCTTGCACAGTTAACTCTGTCAATAAAGCCTTTCTTGAATTAAATAGGGAAGCAATTTGATACGTCTCTGCTTTCCCATATTACATGTAGGACTCTGGCTTGGAACACTCTTGATCCTGTTCTGGAGTGTTACAGATGTTTTCAACTCCTTGTAATTACCTCATTAATTTATTAGATAATCAATCTTATTTGGAAATGCCATACCTATTTTCCATTGTTCACACCAGGAAGTAGCCTGCGCACAGACTCTACCTGTGAAAACGTTTTTAACCAAATTAGTAGAGTCTGCGAACTCAAGGGCAAAAACG
>JANVCG010062892.1:4097-18147 GCA_025505365.1 Haliclystus inabai
AAACGAATCACGCTCAAAGTGAATGAGGGTTAATCACACAGATGGTACCACACATTTCAATTATGTAAACCGATATGATCTAAATTAGGATAATTTTTATTATTAATTTATGCTCATGACGTTTGATGTGACAGGTTTTATATTGCCATATTGTTATCACGAGTTTGCTTCTTGTGATCATAATTATTTTCGGTATATCAACGTTGTTGCCATAACAGTACTGATAATAACGATAAATAGTTTTGTTCTTCCCGCAAAGAATACAAAGACTATATTTATATGATATGGCTTTCACTCTTTCTTTGAATTTGTTCATGAAAACCGATGAGAAACCACGTGGTTCGTTGATGGCCTTTTTTTAACCACATTACACGAAACAGTTTTTCCTAGACACCACCCGTTGGTAACTACAAATGGCAGCTAGTCGAGGGCGTTCAAATGATAATTTAAGTAGGTTGCCATAAAAATTGTCAAAACATGGCTAAATATTGTATTGACACTGGAAATGACTTGAAAAATTTCTGCATGCCTCACAAATGTACGTGTTGAAAATATTGTTAAAAGTGTTCTGTACAGTGTTATATATATTCACTGAACATTTTCAAAAATCAGAAGCGTAAATATTTAAATGTTTTATAGCCTGAACAACCAGTAATGAGAGGCCAATGTTGCTGGATGAATTCCTGTATATAAAAAGCCCTGGCATCAACCCTACTTATGACAATCAAAAGAAGCAAGGGGGTGGTTAAATTGCAATATGAATATGTAATTTAATTAATCAAAAGCTATAATACGAAATCGAAATGCAATCGCCCTTCTGCAAAAGTTTACAAGTCCATCAATCTTGTTTTGTGATCTATTCCTATAGTTGATTAATGTCTTGTGGAAGATACAGATAGGTTGTAACCATGGGTGTTTTGTTTTATTTGCCAGCGTTTTCGGTCCTGCTGATGGACTAGCCAATGTCTTAGGTGAGTCATTTAATTAATCTCTCTTGTTACCTTATGATACATAGCTGATTTAAAATTGCACCCCCGGAGGGGGGGTTCTTTGGCCAATTTAAGATGGGGAGGTGCCATTTTACGTTTTGCACACTATCCAAAAATTTCATCAAAACAAAAAAAATATACCCTAAAATTTCATTATTTTAGAATTTAATGAATAGAATTCACTGTAAAAGACAGTAAAAATAAAATTTTTACATTTAAATTTCAAAATTGGTAAAATGTATACCCTGAAATTTCATGAAAATCTTGAAAAAGGTACACCTAAAAAATGGCACGTCCCCGTCATATGGAAGTCCCCCCCCCGGGATTGCACCATCATTGCTATCATTGCATGTATTACCACTTGTGATTCCGTGTAAGCTACTTTCAATTTTACACTATCAAATATGTTCTATGCTCTAGAACTAAAAATACATGTTGGATAGTTTTTTATTGATTATAACTATTTTGCAACATGAAACCTGAGACTCAAAAATAACAGTCGTCTAGTATAAGTGAAAACTAGTTATTTAAAAGCACTTTGATTGGGATTTATAAGTTCATATCGACGGGGGTTATTATTTCAAGTCTGAATTTGGTACAACTTCTGACCACGTCAAAATCAAAGATTGCATCATATAGGTTGTGTGTAAATCTATTACCTCTAAAACGAAACGTAAACATTTTGTTGGACCGCAGTTTATAGAAATACCTGGTTAAAAAATCGCTGGTTACTCTCCTCGTGACAATATGTTAGTATAATTATGCTGGGGCGGGGTTGGAGGCAAGAGGTCACGGTCGAGACAAGGAATTGACCACAGTTGTTAAGCTACACCTTTTATATTATATTTAGGAGAGTATCCTGAAAAACTGTACCATTCAATTTCAATTATATTTGTTAAAGATTTATCATAAGATAACGGTGATTAGGTCGAATCAAATGGTTTACATAATTAAAATCGATTCCTAGTATCGAAAGAGGGTTCATTACTGGATATCCTGCCTCGGGATCAGTTAGAATGCGTTTTTAATGCCTCTCGTTAATGCTCTGTCTTGTGGAAGTTATAAATCTACTGTGCTTTATCCAAACCATAAGTTTTCTTAACTTCTACAATACGATTAGCGCGTACACTATGTCCTTAATATTAATATAAAAATTCTGAAATAGTCTCTTCAGAAACAATTTTGACTGCGATGTTTTTACAAAAAAATAAAAAAAGAATGTCTAGCGTCGTATCCTATTTTATAAAATTAACTTCGAACTTAGGTGGGAGAATGTAGAATTTTGCAATTGCCTGTCAGTGAATTCTATGCGACAACCATGGTTTTTATTTGTTTCAAATGAAATTAAGTTGCTTTGTTAACATTTTGCCAATAAATATCATACATGATTTTGATTTTTCACGCATGAAAAGTCAAAGCACGAATTTCAAAATCTCGCAATTTGTGTAAAATGCTTGGCTACTTTGAAGTTTCTAAACTCAAAATTCAAGGCATACCTGTAAGTTGTGCTCAGCTTTGTTCAACTTGATTTATTATCTTCGTATGAAATTGCCAATGTTTGAAAACGGTTTAATTACAATTCCACGGTCGTTTCAGAGGCAGCGATCATTTTTTGATTTTTAGTATTGCGTTTTCGCTATGCTTTTATAGGTTATTCTGCGTTTAAAATGGCTGAAACTAGACGTCAACGACTGCTTATCATTCATCAACTATTGATAATTATGTTATCCAGATAATATCTCATTACTGGATTATTATTTCCTGTCAGTCAGACAAGAATTTTCATAATCTATATCAAATGAGAAGTACTCAACGTTGAACGGAATGCCTTAATGAGCGACAATTTTTCTAATGCGATAAGCCTTCCTGCTTTTTGTTGATTGTTCAGTGGAACAATCACATCATACTGGAATACGTCACACTCGTAAACATTTGACGCTTGATTACCAAATGGATTCTAAAACCTGCATATAAGAGTTCATCATATTTATTTTCCTTAAGGACCAATTACGCAGATAGCAGACAAAAAGATAGCCTCCTTTCAGACTATCTGGAGTGGAGACCATGCTGTTGAAATAGTAGATTATGTTGCTAAAATCGTTTCCCAAAGTGTGATCGCTGTTTCGATCCCTGCAATCTGAAAAGGTTTGCAGGTAAAAAAACACACAGTTGAAACCATTGTTTCTAGTTTTCATTCGTCGCCAGAAAATTTAGTAGAATGATTGACCTAACAGGGTGATAATTTCTACCTATTTCCACCCACTCCAACCATTTCAAATTGCAAAGTCTCTACTACGGTTTGACCATAGGGTTTAACAGACTACACAATGTTGCTAATTTTTATTGTGCGGAGAGTCTGCGAGACTGGGCGAGACCGAATTGAAGTAGCTGCAACAAATCATTTTCGAAAACCTCTGTTGTCATCAGTTCAAACTCAAGTGCATTGTAGCTGCGGCCTGTAATATAGAATTGAAGCGTAACGTTTTGAGGGAACAGCATGCTTCTATTGGTTCGAAACGAGAGGGTGAAAGATAAATTTGGATTGGATTGACCAATATCTTATAATATTGTTTTTTTGGAATACGGCCTTGCCTAGAAAGAAAGGATTTGTGATCCCCGCAGGGACTACGCACAGGCTAAAGTATATGTGGGCTCAATTGTGAGACACTTCTGACGCTTTAGCCAGACATGTTTTGTTCGCTTTTCTATGTTGTCTGGCTTGATCTATGGAAAGAAACACATTGTAAATGGCTGGAAAAATTTTTTACGGATTTTGATTTCCCTGTTTTACTTTAACAAAAACGTGTGTTGTCTTGTTGAAACTAGCTTGCGAAGTATGCTTCATAATCCATAGGCAGTATTTCTAGCAAAGAAATCACCGAACGAACAAATACATGTTGCCTGTATATTTTAAGTTTTAATTTGTCAAAGTAGATTTTCAATATTTTATTCGACTCTGTATCAAAATTTCTAATCGTTTCAAATTCACTTTTGAATACAACATCTTGAGCCACAACAAATATCTAATATTTAAAATAGATGAACAATTATGACGATGCGAGGATGCAAAAGATCTTGTTTAACTGGTAATGGATAGATTTCACCCTCTTCTAATAAACAGAGAGGCCCATTCCAGTCATTGTGAAATTGTGAAATAAGAAACGTGTTTGATCTTTGACATTTTTTTCCAGACAGAATTACCTGCAAATATGTTAATGTTTACTACCAAAAAAGAAGTCGTGAAACTGGTATATTTCGTCTGAATAAAATGAACACTCCAGGAAAATAATTACAATGTCAATAAAAACTGCAATATTGAAATTTTTATTTTGAAACAAATTCCTGTTTGAAACTCATATAAATCCCCCCACCTCTCAAGATGTATCACCGTAAGAACATCTTATCTGATTCAGCTGTACAGTACTGAGATCAGCTTCTGTTTAAAACATTGTATAACTGTTAAATCATAGATTCGTAATAAACTTCATTACGCAACCAATACAGAAATTTTAATAACAAAGCTTTCCAAAATACTATAAAATAGGCTACTGTATTCAAAATTTTCGAAGTTCCAAAGATATTACCAAACGTAGATTAACTTTTTCTTTCATAAAGCAATCACATTGTAGATAGAGTCTTGGTTACTTCATTCTTGCTTGAAATCGCCTCTGTTTTATTCGTAGATGCTTTTCAAAAGGCCAGAAAAAGACTTCTTGAAGCACGTGCAGCCTTACCAGTGTTGAAGTAAGTACGTTCTAAAGGATGGCAATAACAATGCGATGATTTACTCCACTCAAAGTTGATTGAAAAATAGCCCTACTTCAGAAACATTCATGAGAATTATTCATTAAATTGCTACGTGAATCATTTACAATGAAAACAGCACAAACCTGAATGGCTATAAATACTATGTTTTCTTCCTTGTCTAATGCAAGAAAATATAACTGTAAATACCCGGTCATCTAATCAATCTAATGTCTCCCATTGATATCTCGTTCTAAACATGTATTTCTGAAAATACATCTTCTTGTATAAATGTAAAAATATTTATACTTGTGAATAAGGAAGTTTCAAATTTAGTAATGTAAATAAATGTATATTTAGTGCAAACAGTGTAAACAGCAGCGGACTTTATGCTTGCGTTCCTTTTTAAAACTACATCGAGTCCTAACTTCACGAGGAAACGAACTGAAAATACCTTTATATAAGTTTGTTCTCTTTAAACTACTGAAAAGGGTTCCATCGAGTTTGGCTATAAATTTATCACGTGAGAAACAGCAAAATATCAGATTTTTTCTGATGAAGATGGATTTCGACTCGCCCAAAAAACACTTGATTGACTGATTGTGGATATTTATACAGTATGGATTATTTATTTGTTAATATTACACAACTGCATCATGTATGTACGTTATATTTGTTTACCTTCTCAACTTGAATAGCAAATAAGACATCAGGGTATGTGAACTCAATGTTAACTTTTTAAATGTAAATGTACAAATTAAATTATTGTATGATAAACTATTTCAAGGTCAAATATCATGTGAATAGAATATACAGCTCAAATGCAAATGTTTGGAATCGTCACTTCATGAAATCTAATTTCTAACTAGTGATCCTCCCTCTCTGTTGATTAGGATTGTACTGCAGAGACGAATCACGTCAATGTTAAAGAGATAAACCTTAAGGAGCTGTCCTTAAACTTTCATGTGATATTATTGAAAAATCTATTTCTTGGAATGTTCATCTACTTATTTAGGTTATTTACATTATTTCAAAAAGAAGCGTTTGTGTGAAGTCAAGTTTTACAAATGTAGAACAGTTTGAAATTTCGAAGCTTGATAAAAATATTCTGTATAAATTTGCAAAGCGTTTATTTGACTTATGTATCAACAAGGCCATAGTGATTTTTTTAACTGCAACACTACCGCCCTCTCTTGTCCTTCTGCTGTGCTATTTATCTAGCTGTGTTGTATAATATCCTCCAATTGTCTACTGCATGTATACTTGACGCATAATCCTTTGGTCCCCTGCTCTAGTATACTATCCGACCCTATGTTGGAAACCATTGATTTTTCTACCCCCATATTGAACATTACTGTATAGCTACGAAACTTATAGTGTAAACATCAGGACGTAGTGTACCCGTACCCGAGAAATTATTATGGAAAAATATTTTTTTCAGTACACTATCAATGTTTTTAAAAGTAACTTTTTCAAAACAGTTTGCTGGTAGTCGAGTGCGCTAGAAATCATAAACAAAAATCGCTTCACTAACTTGATGTTTCGTTGCTTATTAGCTTTTCAAATACCAGCAGAACATCCACAGGTGCATCGCGTGGGAAATGAGGGCCTCTTGAAAATGCTCTTTGCTTGTTAATTTCCATTTAGCCATAAACAACATGCTGACCCGGGACAACTAGACTGGACCAACTATCACATCACTGAATTTCGGAAGTGCAATGTTATCCCAGGTCACTTGTATGTACAGCAGCTTCAAATAATCCTGTTTTCAAATCATAAAGGAGTGCCAGTTTTTCATCCTTGCGAAATTGAACGTTCTTCTGCGACTGAATTATCAAACTGAGTAGACACATGATTTCCACGGAAGAAAAGATTGTTTCTACACAGGAAACTTAAAACATATTATCTCAACTTCTGTTTTCATGAATATATCTCTCTTCAAAGGTTGTGTAGAGGGGTGTACACATGTTCATCCAATTCAAGGTATTGCCGTACATTTTACAACACCAATCACATGCGTGCGTAATGAAGGGCCTTTGTGAGAAATCTTTTTCCCCGATATCAAGAACACCGGTATCGCCAATAATGTTATTCTACCATTAGTATTATTAGTAGAACCTTCGTTAAAATGCATTTGAAATGAGCTGTACATGCTATAATACAATGGCGTTTCACAGCCTTGGTCGTATGAGATGTTAATGCCGAATTTACCCAATATTGCAACAGCTTGAAATGAGCATGTAGATTTCTACGAAATTTGCTTAAACTGGAAATAAAAATCGATGTTCGCAATACACAGTCGTGTTTGAGTGTGAAAAAGATTTGATTTCCGAAGAATGGTACGTCAGTCTCATCACGTTTTCGTCTTTTCTGCACACGGCTAAATTAACCTATCGAGGCTATTTGTTCTGAATTTGTTCTGTGAAGTTGAGTTTCCTCGTGAGTTGATTTCAATCCAATGTTGTCTTCTCATGGCTCTTTCTTTCACTTTCGTCACTCATCTTCAGACTGGGCAAAGGAAGCTCACAAAATATTTTATTTCAAATTATGATAAAACGATGTCTAATTATTACCTTAAAAAAGTAACATTAAAATCAGACATGAAAATAAACATATTTAATACTTTCAATCGCTTCACTGAAAATTGCAATTTATTTTTGTTATTATTTGAAGAAGCGCACTTACTGAAAAGAGTGCGGCTTTTTCCGGCGTACAAGAGAATGTGAAGGGAATTTTCTGGACGCAATTCCACAAAATAACGTGGGTTTTCAGACACAACAGTAAAACTGGCGAAATCGATTGTTTTGTTATCAACAAAATGAACCAATCAGAATGCACGTGTTGGACCCAAACAGTTCTTAGGTGCCCGGCGCCATGTCGACTTGGTGAAGCGCACAATACACGTGTCGGTTGATTCTGTCGTGTCTGTTGCACTCAGACAGAAACAGACAACGAAAACCCAGTTGCTAATGTCTGTTGCCGATCGGGGTTTCGGCCAACGACACACCGCTGTCGAATTTAGTGTAGGGTGTAGGCGTCTTCATAGATAGATCTAACTATGGACGACGAGAAACAATCTGTGGCTGGCAGCTCATCGGCTGAGACACAAAGTGACCCAGGGTATGTCTACTTTGATTTCTTCTAAATGCACTTTTAATATTTGGAATGGTTTGTTTAGTACTGTATCATCTTGTATTAACACAGTTGAGATACGCATGTAGAAGCATGCTTATGGTGTATGATAATTTGATCACATCAAATTATTGGTCAAATCAGTTGGAGATTATCGAGAGCATTAATGAGAATGATCAGTCACCAGTTTCAATTTCGTCAATGATTTGAATATTTTTGTCATAGGAAAATGTTCATCGGAGGACTGCACAGTCAAACTACTGCAGGTAGACGTTTAGTTATTATTGAGTAGATGAATACATAGTTATGCACTAAAATTAGCTTTGTCTATGAAAATAGATTCAAATGGTATGCTGACAATTTTGCTGTATTAAGTAAATTTGATCGTTAGCGTAAGGCCATTTTTGATTTGGCTGTTTTATTTTGAAAATCCCCAACCTCTGCGGTATTGTGTTTTCTATGCATGTGTCTGTTGTCTGGCCATAGTCTGGACATTGTCCTCTCAGCCAGAACTTATCTATGAAGTTTTGATTAGCATATAGATCGATTTTTTATATTAACGGTGTATAGCAGGCAGTGTTTATAATTTTTGTTGTGTTTTGATAGACGGTTTGGAGAAATATTTTTCTGTTTTTGGCGAAATGAAAGAAAGTGTGGTTATGAGGGATCCGATGACGAAAAGGTCAAGGTAATATCGAAACTGTATTGAATGTTACGGGCGATTTCAAAAATCCGATTCTCTTTTCGATAATCGGTCGAGTTTTGATTTTTGATGAAATGAATATTGTATCATTATTTTGTTTATTTCCAGGGGATTTGGTTTTGTGACATTTACAAATATAAATAGCGTAGAAGACGTTCTAAATCAAACTCATATTATCGATGGTAAAAAGGTATGAATCAATTCAACTTCACTTTTCAAAAAAATTGTATTAATTTTCGATATTTGATCAGAGATTATTGTTATCAAAATTATTGCGTTGGAGAATTCTACGTCTGTCATAACATTGATTAATTATGTATTTCGGTATTGCCTAAAATAGACGTAATTAACTGATAGATGTGGCTATTTTAAGGTTACATTTGGTGGCTGTATCACAGCTGTTAACCATCTTGTGTTTCAGGTTGATCCGAAAAGAGCAATACCCAAACGGCCCACATCAAGTTCACCACAGGTACAATTGAAAACTAGATAACTTTCCCGCTCAAACTTATGATAACAAAACTTACGATCGATACGAAAGATTATAACTGTCAAGGAGAGATGTTTTACTTTTTTCATGCATTTTTCATTTTATTTGACATATTTCTTGCCTAAATTATAATATATCAAATCGTTTTTTCCACCGTTAAATGTCAACTTTGAAAGGTCATTCTGTTTGTTCGTTTATGATTTGGTAGTTCATAATCTTAACAGGTTTAACGGTCGTGAGAAACCAACCTTAGGGACCTAATCCAACCGGTTCTTCAATAGAATTTCAATTTCAAAAATAATTTAGAAAACAACAATTACAAACTCTAAAATAACCGTGGACTCTAAGTCCATCCATCGTAATTGATATAAGTTTATAAACAAATGTTATTTAGATTTCGCGCTCTTTTCGAGCTTATTGGGGAACCTGTTCTTTTGTTTTATGTAATTTTATTGACTCAAATTCATTTGTTGTAACAAAACAATAACCGTCTGATCGGCTCGGACGATCTCCATTTTTATTTTTTGAATAATCCCACCACAACGATTGTTCTATTATTTTCGTTTTAAATACTTTATCACTGTTTAATCGTTACATTTCTATTCAAATTATTCGTAAAAAATAAAACCTCCACAATAGGAATGGCTGTCACGTTTTATATGATTCACAACTTTCGAAATAATTTACTTAGAAATTTGTTTTTGTGACGTCCAGCAGCCATGTTTTTTTCGCTGATTGGACACGCCCACAGATTAATATTTTTATTCTGTTGCTATAGCAACTATCTTTTCGAAATTTAACTCAGCTGTGATACTGTAGTTGATTTGTTTCTAGTTTCTAGTTGATTTGTTTCTTTCTTGTAGTTGATTTATTTTTAGCCCTCAATTTGTAGAGCCTAGTTATACAACATTTGAACTACATGTTTTTTGAAATTCTTTATTGCTATACATTGTTTGATTTCAGATGCGTAAAGTATTTGTTGGTGGATTATTAGGCAGCACTTCAGCTTCAGATCTTAGGGAATATTTCGAAACTTATGGAAAAGTAAGTAACTCCAAATTACTATTACAGGTTAAACCGCACCTAAATGGTAATTATTGTGTTTGGAACAACCGATAGGGATGCATTGTATTATATTAATGAGAGCAATTGAGTAGTGAAACATAAAATTGTGCTATATAAGTCTTAATAATAAGAATAAGAATGCCATAAGTCTTACAAAGTTTCATCTAACTACGCTTTATTAACAAAGTTCAATTTTAATCATAAAAACTCAAATTTTAAAATGTAATTATTCAAAAGCTGATAAACACGGTTTATTGTATGTTTTGCATCAGCCTCAATTTAAATGTTTAAAGAGCTCAAAAATGATTAAAAAATGTCCCCCTTGTGCGCTGTCATGGTAACTGATCTGAATCTTACAAAAACATAAATTTATCCCTTGAAAAAGCTTTTGATAATACATTGTCTTTGGCAGCTACATTTTATAGTCATCTTGAATTATGCACACTGTTATGTTGCACATTGATAATCCAACTTTGCTGAATGCCAAATATCAGATTCAGTCATAGATCGATCATGTTCTTTCACAATAATAGTATAGAAGTACATTAAGGTTGACATTTGCTATTTTGGATAGTAAACATAAATTTTCAGTACACAAGAGAAATCATTTGTGTTGATAAACATATCAGCTAGGAACACAGAAATATCCTAGTTTATTCGAAAAGTATACTCATATTGATACACAAGGACTGACAGGCACTGCACTATTTAACATTATGGAATGACAACTTCCGTGTAGTTTTTTTTCAAATTCAAAATTAATTTATGTTCTTGACTTCGAATTTTATAATTTATCATACTAAGTTGTAATATAAAGAGGGGTGTTTTTGTTATTAATAATTGCAGGTTATATAATGAACAGGAAATGATATAATCTACCAATGGCCTCAAAGGATTTTTCTTACCACAGCCCTTTGTGGCAAAAGAGATACACTTAGTTGATCTCTAAATATCTATCGATTTGGCCAATTAAGTTGGAATTGAGCGTTTCTCGGCATTGTGGAAGAATTCATAAATTGAGGGATTTTGTAGTGCAATGTTATGGGAGACAGCTTTGTTAAATGATGATGAATAGTTTTTTTATTGATTTGGGACAGTTGTACTGATTTGCTCAAGCTCAGTGTATTTACGTGTGGTAATCAAATTTGATATGTTTTGTAACATTTCCGAATTGCAATGGTATAACTATCTAATATTGTTTCAAATCTGTCATTAAAGAGTTTAAAATGACCAGCAGCCTTAGTTAGTATTTTTTGGTTGTATACACGACTGACGTGATGACGCAGTACTCCGGAAGTGGCATTGTTAACCGTCGGAGAAACAAAGGATTCGATGTCACTTTGAAATGGCCCCAGATTTCAAACATTTTTGCAACAAGGCTGCTGGTAATTTTAAATTCTTTAAATACTGATTCAAGATCATACTGTTTCTGCTTAATGATGAATATTTTAACTATTTTATTGACATGAATATAGACACTTACTTGAAACAAAACATTAAATTGTGCATAGACTTGTCTCTTGTAATGCATCTGTATGGCTTATTGTTTGAGTTGAGATAAGTAGGCAGCTTGAAATGTTCATACTGTAATAGAAATTGTAGCTTCGTCGATTTTACGTCAAATCACAATACTTACAATACAGTATGAGTATGGGGTGGTCAAAATGTTCTTTTTTGCTATATTCCAGTGATTAAAACTAGCTCCTTGCAATCGCTATTCAAAACTCCGTTTTGGTTAAAACAAAATGTTTGAAGAATATATAATGATTATGTTTTCAAGAATAGTCATTTTATTTTTTATTTTGAACCCTATATTCATGATAACGATAATAATTTTGATATTTTTCTTTTGTTCATACTTTTGTTAGGTAACAGAAGTTTTATTAATGTATGACAAATCTACACAACGTTTAAGAGGTTTGTTGTTATATAATGATGAATAGTCGTTTATTAAAAAGTATCATGCATTAATCATTTCCTTTACTGGGTTAAGCTTAGCCATTCTTATTCATTCCTTTTGTTTCATCTTTATTCATGTCTGACTTTATTGTCTGGTCCTTGTTCTAATCCTTTGCGGTTCACTTAGTGTAGCATTTCATGCTAGGGTCAAACCGGTATCTATTGTCCAGCCTTTCAGAGGATTATGTCAGACTGCTGTTTTTGAGTATTTTGTGAGGTTCTGTCTGAAACGTCGGTTTTATGCAACACCTGCGTTTGTTTGTAGGTCTAAGGTATTACTTTGGCTAGTACCATAGTTTATGTTTTACTTCACTTTTCAGGATTTGGTTTTGTAACGTTTGAATCGGATTCTGTAGCCAAACAAGTCTGTGAAGATGCTTTTCACACTATAAAAAGTAAAAATGTAAGTTTCAATTTAATTCAAGTGGTTGAAACAGTTGTTGCTCTATAATTGATAGTTCTATTACTTCTGTATTTCTATATCTAATCTAATTAAATTGCGAATGCACGCGGTTATATCCCAAAAACATGCAGCTGGTGTCTAGACACTGATTGACTTCTCTGTTGCATGCTGGTTGTCTGTCAAATATGGTTGACAAACTGTAGTGGCAACAATTGAATTTTTTTAGCTATAGCCAAGTGTTTGTCGATGTCTCTAATCACTGCACCTAGTTGTGTTTGAAGAGACTCTATTTGACAACATCGACGATATCTGATAGCCACACCCTATAAAAAGTCACAACAGATCAACTGCAGTTTTCTATACTTTTCCGTCTTATAGACATGAATTACCAATGTAAATAAATCTGTTCAACATCAATTAAGCTGATAATATTCCATGCTGCCACCTTTCCACACCAGTTACTTCAATTGCAAAGTTCGTTTTTACAATGCAAATATCTGTCGTGTCTTTGACGTAACCATCTGCTGTTGCGTATTTATAAATTTCCAAGTAAACAAAAGGGCGATATTCAAAACTCAAATCACGTCTTTATTTTAGCACCAGCTACCCACAATGACTAAAACAAGAATTGCCTACTTTGAAATACATATAATTTCAAACCATCATTATAAAAGACGTTCTCGTATCTGATCGTTTGTAAGATAGATCTACATAAGATAATTGGAGAGAGTAGACTTGAAGCAATTTGCCTAATAATCTCTTAGTTCATGAGCTTTACTCTTGATCCTTTCCTTTGTAACTAGGTTTATCCTGAAAGTACGGTTTGTTCCATTGTTCCATGTTTTCTTGGGCATGACATCTAAGAAGCTTACTTTGGTTTTATGTTGTTATGTCCAATATTATTCTACTCATTTTTAGCCTAGTGTACAGCTGTCATATTGTCTAGCCATGCTTTTTTCACCTTGTCTGTCTATTTTGTTTACAGCCCATTTCTGTAACGCGGTACTTGATATCATATTTTCAACTGTTCAGTATTGTTACGGCTTAATGCCTCTTGTTGTTCTATGGTGTTTGTCTTTCTTTAGCTGAATCACAATTTTTGATGTAGCCTTTAATACCAACTCTTATACTTTTGTCATCAAGATTGTTCTTGCATGTTGCTAGTTTTGAGAAAGAAGAGCAACTTACCGCATTGTAACTTTTTCCCATTAAAAGTGTGTTTTGAAAACCTTTTCCGTTCAACCTTGTGATTCATGCCCTACACTTGTGGCATTATAAACTAGCAATATTCCACTCATCTTTTCAATTCCAGTAGCCTCTATTGATTGATCGTTTTCAAGTTGCATTCCATCTACAATAACATTTCATTATTCTTCAGCTAGAGACTACTTTTACTGATAAAGTTTCCACCCTTTCACTCAAATAAACCTCACATGATGAGTTAGGTATACAATTGTTAACCATAGTGTCAATAAATTGGGTCACACTCAAAGTTGCCGAATAACATACAAAAAGTACCTGGCCATCTGATAAGATTTCAAATTTGATTTTACGAGAAAGTAACT
>JANVCG010063003.1:4103-18122 GCA_025505365.1 Haliclystus inabai
AAATACTTTGGTATTTTATGGCTGGAAATTACACCCCGGTGTTTAGAATCAATTACCCAGCTTTTCCCGGCTCTTCCGCCTACGAATTTACTTATGATCGGTGTACACTTCATGTCACGAATTTACTCAGTGTATGTCCAAGTAATAAATGACAGAGATACCCTCAGCAGCATTTATGGAATCTCTTTCTTTCCCAGAGGTTTCACAGTTTGTGTTTGCGATACATGTATTACATATACCAAGATTTTATAATAATTTTAATATCTTGCCTATACCCAACCATAGTAGGGTTGATAATTAATTTATATTATAAACAAGAAAAGGAATTTGAGTCATCGCTAGCTGGATATCTTTCACTACACTCCTAGTAACAAGTATGCAATCTATTTTGAATACACCATCGTTGTCATGTAAATTAAATGCATTATAATCATACCTCGTCAGGTAAAAATATCACCAAGCATTTAATTGATCGTTTTCAACCAGATTTAAATAATAATGGATTTCCAATCAAACTAAATATAGAAATGCATAATTGAATCTAACCCATAACGAAAGCACTTGAATTATAGAATGGGTTAATTTACGCTTTCTAATGTTTTAAGATTTATAAACATAAGGATTATAATAATTGGGTTAAAAGGGGAAAAAAGAAAAATAATTGATTGGCTATACTTGGTTCGTCTTTGTATATTTGCGTAGGTCATCTTTGAATCCATAGCTTATAGCCTTGGTTTATAGGTTTTTTAAACTATGTTTGAAACCAACCAAAAATTAGGAAGCAATGAACTACTTCGATTAAATTAATGTAGCTTCCAAATTTCTTACCAGATTATAATTAAAAGGATAATAATATTCTTTCAAATTTTTGTCTTCCTTTATTTAGTTTTATATCACAAACTATTTGTAGTTGAACTCATTAGATAGATAAGTTCAACTCCACTGAGCGTTTATATTTGATTAACTTTACCTTTTGAGCTCAAACACTCTTTAACCTTTTTCAGCATTCGCTTACTGTGGATCAACTGCATATTTCTACTGTATTCAAGAGCAAAAATTCCGTATTTTTGCATACGCGTTCATACCTTTATCAAATAATTTCACGCGACAATATTACCTACAATGATGACGTCAAAACCTAAGGAGGAAAATTTTCCATGATAGAAAAGTAAAGGTTTGTGACTAGCTCAAGCGATATTTCCTGGTGGGAAATTTGAAGAACGTTCAGGTATTGCTTAACTGAATCTTAACGACTCAGACCCTTGTTAGAAATATTTGCATGGTGAGTAAATTGGCTATTATTTGTATGCTATATAGACATAAAAAATATTTCATATGATTTAATGTTTTGATATTCTCTTCAAATTAAATAGCATTTCTCAAAAATATGACGATGTGATTAATACATTTGATATCCATTTATCGAATGGAGTGAAATATACATATCTATGATCGGTTCTCTTAATCCGTATCAATATACAAAGGATGTAATCGATAAGGAAAAAGTTTTTTGCGATACGGTATTTCTGTTTGAAGGGTTTCTACGGTGGCGTGGAAGTAAAAATCGAAAGGATTGTATCAATATTATGACAAGTTTATTTGACATGATATCTCTTTGAATTTGTCAATATTGGTCATGGGAATCTTGGGTGTTCTTTTGAGTTTTATTCTTTAAGAAATTCGTAAGGATTTTCAACTGAAAGGGTTCGATTATTTTATTTTGTTTGAAACGGAGATGATCGAAAGAAAAGGCTTATTTTAGTTCAAAGTAATTTGCGTTGCGGTGTACATATTTATGTGCTGTCGTACATCAATTCATCCGATACAATTCTGCATAAAAGATTCGTAAATACTCTTAAACGTGGGAGTCTTTAAACACTCTACACGACAAAGACAAAGCCTAAGGGCCAGGAAACTGAAAGGGTTTACATAATGTGGGCAAAGGATATACTGTACACATAAACAATCTCATGAAACGAGAAGAAGAAGAGGTAGAATTCGACTTTTTTCTCATTTACTGACTGTCGTCACAATATGTCCCAAAAACCCACTCCACGAAATACGTAAATTCCAGTAAATCGCATTAGCGTGAAATGAGAGTTTCGTGTAGATTTTGATTCATAATCCTGCAGAGTGCAGCATGCGTAATTTGCTTACGCAATGAATCGAACTAATATGACGTAGTTGCAATCAACTCTTGTCACACGTCGTTTAAAGGTCAAAAATGAGTAGTACATTTATGAAGGTTTGTTTGAATTTTGGGGAAATTGTGCTTGCGCCAAATCATGCAGTTGGGATGAACCGGCACCAAGTAAAATCAAAGCAAGAACTTCATCTTGCATGGTTCAAATTCAGTCAAATTCTACAGGGCTAGCGATCGACTGGAAGCACCCTATAATACTGATGATACATATAATCATTCAATCATGTAGAAAACAGTGAAGATACAATATAAAATGATTTGGTAATAGAGTATTTTGGTAGCCGATAAAACGTGGCTAGTTGACGGAAATTGTCGGTGTTTTAGGTAAATGTCATTCTAATAAAAATGCCGAACAATCGAACAGATTTTGGAATAGTTGATATTTACATGATTAGGTTCATCCCAGAAGCAATCAATGCTTGTTTGTCTTGTTTATTTGGGATAAATAGAACTATTAAATTACAAAATTATTCAAGGGTGTGGTAGAATGAACTCGGCCTATATCAGATCTCCTTTTTTCCTGAACATTTTGATCAAATGATGATAATGATGATGATAATATATCGCTTTAACTCTACAAATGAAACGATCTCTGCTTTCTGCTTCAGGTTTGCCACTGCTGACGTAATGATGTACAGAAGGTGAGGCAAAATCACATGGCTTCATCACATACCAAGTAATACTGAGACTTTATTTTTACGTGACTTCCTCGTTGGCACATACAACTAAAGTATGTCACGTCGTTCGTTAACAATTATCAGCTATTCCAAAATCTACTCGATTTTTCGGCATTTTAATTAGAATGACATTTACCTAAAACACCGACAATTTCCGTCAACTAACCGCGTTGTATCGGCTACCAAAATACTTTTAACATAAACCAAGTTAGTAATCACGCATCTAATACAACCAATGCCCGAATCACAGCTATATGCCTGTCTGCAATTAGATTTCAATCACCAACAGTTTGATTTGTTCATGAAAGTGTGCGGGAAAACGGTATTACTGTGTATTTCGAAAACGTTGTGTAAATATACGTAACACGTATAAAAGTTTCACACTCTCGATGACGTGTGATGAGATAATTCTTTTCACCATGGTTACAATTGTCTAGAAATTTTGGTCGCGTGTCTGTCCGTCGTCTGGACCAACCGTGTCTCGTCAACAACTCAGAACAAAACATTGCTTGCGATGAGCATCGTAAACAATCAAAAACAGCTGAATTGTGTTTAGGACTTTACAGTGCGGGGTAATTATTCGAAGATCTATATTTAATATACCTTTTGTGTAAAATTTCAAATATTTTACTCTAACAATTAATGAATAAAAAAAGATTTGATCCTTTTTTCCTGAAGTTGTTTTTTCCCACATTCCTATGTGTGGTCTAATTTTTGAAGTTTATTTTCAACTTTTCTAAAGCTATGAGTTTCATTTCAGAACTGACCACCTACAATCATGCTTCCTTAAAGAAAACAAACTAATTTTTTGAGAATTGCGGTTGTATCAATTGAGTCATCTCAACTGATAAGCAACTTGCTCGTTGTCCGTCCTGTGTATGTGACATGCTTTTGAACGTTGGAGTCAATAGCCTTTTCTCTTCATTCAATCTTTTTACCCAGTCAGTTGTAAACAGCTAGACTTCAATGCTGGCCAAGAACAAGACAACGGAAATTAATCTTTTTAACTGCATGCAAATTGGCTCCAACTGTTTCCAAATAAAAGAGGGTATTTCAAAATCTTGATCAGTCTGGTAATAACAGTTGGCAACTTATAACTGGACCTAATCCTATACGATAAAAGACAGTTACAGTTGTCAATCTTACGGCCTTGCCACAGCGTGTCATAAACAGACAACATGGGTCATTTAACTAAATGGCAATCGTTTTTAATCTTCTTAAAATGGATTACAACTATTTATCTTACGATGGATTTGCCTACAGCTAATTCCAGACCAAATAAAGTTGATGTTGTGGTAAGTTTTTGTATTTAAAATACAATCATAAAAGTAAAAGCAATCTGACAAGTTGATTTGAGTTTAATTGTAGCTTTACATAATCATCGTTCATGACTTTGTTGTGTCGGAGACTATGATGAAAATGAATGAGTACCTTTAGATGATTTGTCAAAATTTTATTACAGAAAATTTGCTGCGCTTTCCATGTCTTTTCGGAAATGACAGTAAAAAGTGACCTATTACACGCAACGCTGTGTTTGTCAACCCCTGTTTGTGAAATACTCGGAAGAAGACATGACAAGCGAGCTTCAATTCTCTAACTCTGTACTTGCACAAGATCTACGTAAGAAAGACCGTTGGGGGCCAACATCAAATCTGAACTCTGCACTTTTTACTAATAATTCTTAAATGAACGATGCCAAGCCGATGCCAACACGAACCCAAAATTTGTTTGTAAAATTTTTTACGAAAGTTTGACATTTTCAACATGTCAGAGATTCGGTTGTATTTTTAACATTTTTTAACCGCTAAATCCGATATGTTGATTTAAATAGTCTGATGTTTCACGCTGTGTTTGTCGCTGCGAAAACAAAAGACCCAGACGTCAAATTTTGTAGGCCGCCAGCATGTGGAATATTGGACGAGAGATCCAACTGTTTAGAATTGAAGACGCCAAACGAAATCACTATTCTACAACATCTACGTTGTGATAAATGATTATGTAGTCAAAATCTTTCTATCAAATGGCATTGTCTTGTTTAAAGCTTGTTTAGAACATGCTGGAGTAATTAAAAATCTCAATATTGTCTTTATCTACATGTAGAGACGCAAACTAAAACCGAAATTCATATACATTTTAATTTCAATCTGTCTGCATGGTACTACCAATGGGACAGATCGAGAAGCTAGCTACCACTACAACTTTTGACCTCGCCCAAGGGATAAGAATGAATAAGTAAATTTTGACTAGCTATTTTGTGATATTGATGGCATAACTTAAAATTTGATATTCTTCCAAACAGAAATACCTTGAACGATATGGATACTTGAAACATCAGCCTTCGAAAGGGATGATTAATGTCAATGAAGTCATGGGAGCATTGAAATCTTTCCAAGAATTCTCTGGTACCCATGTCACGGGCACGGTAGATTATGAAACACGCCATAAAATGAAGAAATCACGTTGTGGTATGATGGACATTGAAAGGAATATAAAAACACACGAGCGAAGAAAAAGATTCGTCTTACAAGGCAGTCGATGGTTTAAACATGTAAGTGGGTTTGTAGTAGTTGTTTGTATCAAAACCTGTTTCAAAGACCAAATGCATTTGTCCACTTTGTACAGGTACCATAGCTTTTCAGTTTGATTGACACTGAGTAGCGTGGTTTCTTGTCTGAATGTTATCATTATGACCAGTACTGAATATGTAGCTTCAATTTTGATAGTTATACTTCCTTTTTAAACTATATCATGATCTCCAAATTTTGAGCTTATCTTCAGATATAATCTTTCTTCTCAACACTTGGTTCAATTCCTGTATCAAACAACACTGCATGATTCTCCATTTATATTTAGAAAATTACTTGGCGTATAACAAAATCTTTGCCTGGCGTACCTGTCTGGAAAGTACGTAACGTAATCAGAAAAGCCTTTGCTGAATGGTCCTCAGCCGCTGACCTTGTTTTCATTGAACGCTATTCTGGTTCTGCTGATATCATGCTTCGATTTGCTAAACGTAGCCATGGAGATACACTACCGTTTGATGGCAGAGGAGGTGTTCTTGCCCATGCCTACTATCCTCATAATAACAGAGGTAAGCCTTGGACAACGGAACGGAAAAGTACTAGCCGGCGTGCAGACCAAAACTTTTTGAAAAGGTTTAGTTTGTGCACAGGCCGGGTACGCCTTTTTGACCAATTTTAATGGATATGTTAAATTATGTTGTTATAACACAGCTCTTGTTACTGAATAAGGCCATTTTACTGCGCCAAAATATACAAAACTAGCCTTACATGTCATTTTCATTTCTCACCTTATATCACGAAATGCATCCTCATATTGCAGTAGCTTGGTGGTAATATTGAAGAGACTTCATTTTTGTTATCATTTTGTACTTTGCAGGAATTTCTGGAGACATTCATTTTGACGCAGAAGATCGTTTTTCACTTGATTCAAATCGAGGCAGAAGCCTTTATTGGGTAGCATTACATGAGATTGGCCATAGCCTCGGTCTCGATCATTCAAAGAATAAAGAGTCAGTCATGTACCCATGGTACCGCAGAGGTCGTCAAGGAAACAATGCAAAGCTTCCTGTTGATGATGTCAACGGTATCCAGGCAATCTATGGCAAACCTTGGAGAGATTCAATCAACCATAAAGACATAACGATTCCTAAATCTATTCAGCCAGAGAAAATGCAATCAATTGGTGCTTGCGTTGAACAAATAAGTGCCGTTTGGCTGGACCATAGACAATACACATATTTTGCCAAAGGAAAAATGCTATACATCCTTGATGAAGATCTTTCTCCGATTTCTGAACCCGTCAGCGTATCGCAGTTTTTCCCTGGGGTAAAGAAAATTGATGCAGTGTTTGTCAATAGCAGGAAAGAGATTGTTGTTTTTGAAAATAATCGGTGAGTCAAACGCTATTTTCATTTACTAATACGTTTGACAGATATTTGATAGTGAAATAATGCCTTCGAGGCTGCTCAGAAATCAAATCACTTCACACTTCGACAACTTCATGGAAATGTTGAGCGTAAATGGTATGAGTCGTGGTCAGTGATACCGCAGTCAGTGTAGTGGTCAGTGATTTTTTGTCATTCTTGCGTATTTTGTTTTTAGGTATTTCATCTTCACTGAAACGTCTGTCGTTCAAGGGCCACGCCCATTGACCGATCTAGGTCTACCCTCTTCTATCCGTTATATTGATGCTGCTTTCACGTGGCATGAAATGGGCAAAATTTATTTATTCACTGGTCATACATATTGGAGATATGATCAAAAGACTAAATCAGTTGATTTGAGTTATCCAAAAAGTATATCGAATAACTGGAAAGGAATTCCAAGGCATTTAGATGGGGCTTTTCAATGGAAAGATGACAACATTTATTTTTTTAAAGGTGATTGTCTTCATTTTAATTTTATATAACATTACATTTAATGAATCGACGATGCATAGCTGATAACAGTTGCAACAGTTGTCTGAGTAAATGCTGGGTGAATTAGCCATTGGTAAATCGGATACCACTTCTGTGTCTTGTTGATCGAAAATGAAATGAGCAGCGGACACGTACTTGCTTATGGTTATCTTTGACCTTTACTCATCAAGCTATGCGAGGGACTGGCTGATTTCGAGATATATTTAGCTAGGTGAAACAAATTTGATAATTTTCATCATTCTATTTTAGGCTCTCAATATTACCAACTGAACAAAGATTTTGCTGGAGTAGAAAAAGGTTTTCCTAAACCTATGACAAATTTTTGGTTTAAATGTGCGGCAACAATGAACGTCTATTCACCAAAAGATGACGACATTTATGAACGAAGTGGAAGCTCAACCGTAAACCCTTACCGCTTGTTCTATGTAGTATTTATTACAATTGTATATTCAATAATTTAATAATTTATTATAGCCATTAGTAGTATTTATATAAATATTTGAGTAGTGAACTTTGAAATTAGTTGAAACATTCAACGATTGCGTTATTTGTATACAGGGTAAATATTTTATAATATATATAAAGGTATTGAATAATAGAGTAAAATGATGATGTATATAATATTGGATTTAAATTTGAATTTTTTTTTTTAAGTAAATTTATTTTTTGTTAGAACATTATTTTTATATATTTATGAATTCAGAGATTAATGGGAATAGATCGGTTTTAAATGAGATAAATAAAATATCTATTTTGTCAAGCAGTATATCTTTTGAAAGTTGTTTGTTCGTCTGTGTTACTTATTACATTGAGTATACTGTAGTGGCAGTACCTTAGTGGTAGTAAAGGGCTGAGTATTGCAATACCTTCCTATTCGGAATCAGACAGAATTGTTCCAATAAAAAAGGCTTGGATAATCATCGGGAAGATTTCTGACAATACAATACCTGGACCATTTGACAATCATTAATTTGAATTTTCACTTACTATGCGATTTATCTGAGTGTGAAACCGATCCTTCTATTTAGGTGTCCTCTTGGGCTTGATAAAGCTACAATTCATTTCAAATATTGCAATTGAATCTTCAAAATAGGAACTATAATCCCTCTTAAACCACTTTCCTCCTCGATACTGATTCGAAAGATAGACATCTGTAAAACAAGAGAAAGTGCTACATACGCACGCGGGTGCTTTGAAGAGGTGGTCTCTTATCAAGGGATTTAAATTTTACAATGCAGGCAAAACCAGAATCTAAATTTTTCAATCAGCAACATCATTGCATCTTTTTCGTAAGAGACACATCACAAATATCAAGTTAACGTTGAAGAACACGAAGCTAATTATTGGATAGATGGCTCTGTAAGTACTTGTATACGAATACCAAACATTACTTTTTTTCCACAATTCACAAAAAAAAAAACGAAGACATCAACTACTTTGATAAAGTCTCGTTCACGGATGTAGCAAGCAGAAATAAACAACTCTGTATTTAACCAGGTTCAATATTATTCAATCAATTCCAACCAAGATAGTAATTACATCAATTTAAAATGTACAACTATTAAAAAAAAATTATTGAACATCTATTATCAACAAAATCATCACATAAAACCTTCGTTTGACGAAGATACTAATATTATCTACACAATTTCTATGTACATAAAATCTCTGTAGCTACCATGATCAAATTGTGCAAAAATGTGCATCAGATGCGTTTCAAACTGATACAAGCAGGAGCTATTCAACTGGCCAGCAGTATTACCTCTTCAACCCATGCGCGACATTATTGGCAATATCGATCAAAATGTAACAACATTCTAATTACGAAATATAATTGTAATTGTTACGATCGGTACACATTATTGCTTGGATGTCTTCAAAACAAACACGTGTTCTGTAAATCGAAGTTTGAGGTCTCAATTTCAAGGCATTTTTCTTTCATTTTTTTGCACTTCTAAACATTGCCAGTTGTTGCCAAAATGCGGTAATTATCGAAAGCGATTAATTACTTTTTTCTATTGTCAACATTTTGTAGTGGAAACTGCCAAGAGACAGTCCAATGAAATAATAGTCTAAATATAAGAGATGACTAATCATGAGTTTTACATATTTCCAACCAATAACACAATCAATGGCATTATTATTGATAGAAATGTAATTTTCATGGATGACCCACTCGAATCGCTTTGACCCAGTAAGTCTCCAGCCACAGGACGACATACAGAAAAGGCGCCAGCTATTTCTTTCGGGTAACCTTTTAACACTGTCAAATCGCGTTTGTCCAAGCGGTAATACTTTGAACCTGAAATTACCACACACAGATACAAGATGAGTCATAATAATTACATGCAAATCAAAAGTATTTGCAAGGTACTTGAGGAACGGAAAATGACTCAGGACACAATGAAACGAAAATACAAAAATGAATGAAATTTTTTATTACACAAATCGCAAATAAACAAATTATAAATTTTTAAAATGAAAATACGGAATATAGAAGTGATTTAATATAGTAGCATGAAATTGCAAATAGGCATGCTACATAATTTTGGAAGCGAACTTCCATCTTTTTAAAATGTTTTAATCAAGTACCCACACTCTGAAATTAATAAAAATTAAAAGTTTCATTCGAATTAGGATGCAGTCTCTCTTGTTTATTGTCCCCAATGCATACTTGTCAACATTAATACAACTATTCACAATGCATTACTACTCAATCTGACAGATCAATCAATCGCATTGAATTGTTAAACCAAACAAGATACATAGCTTCGTTGGCAAGATAGCTGACTAGGTTCTTTTGATAGGACAATCTTGCCCCGTTCACTGACAAATACTTATGTTGATTCCATGCATACAAATGATAACTTTATTCATCATCATTACTTAGAAAATATCATGTCGTTTCTTACCTTTAAATATATACGTGGCTTTATTTCTCCATTGAAAAACTGCATCAATATTATCACCAATGCCTTTCCAATGCGTGGCAATTTTTTTTGGATAACCAAAATCGAGTTTGCGATTAGAATTATCATAGCGCCAGTAACGATCTTTTTTGAAGAAATACGTTTTACCCTGTGGTTTTAATTCGAAGGCAGCATCTAGGTTGCTCATGGTTGATAATAGACCATATCGTTTGATGTCAGTGGGACCTTGAAGGCGTCGACGACCCCAGTACATCCAATATCTAAGCAAACAAAAAGGTGGAAGATAAATATCTAGTCACATGTGCAACAAAACAGCGTTGATTCTCATCTAGTGCATTGATGTATTTTGGTTAACAGAGACATGTACTCTTTTTTCAAAAATCGTTTGTTCCAAATCCACTGAGCTTCTGAATGTTCTCAACCTGTTCTCCAATTCAGAGCTTCGTTTTCCAAGTTAGTTTCATGTCAACTTGGAATCTCATTTTCTTCAATTTCATTGTTCTGGTACAGTGAAACCTGTGCATAACGGTCAGCTATTGAATAGGAGAATTTTGACCACTATAGAAAGAAAGCCTTTACAAACAGGTTAAAGTCAATAATAATAAGCTTTTGTAACAACATGAAACGAAACGATCATCATTGAAAGGTGGCCGCTCGAGTGACCATTTCCAACAGGTTTCACTGTGCCACAAAATTTCCTTTAACAGTTTTGCATACATTAAACTTGATTATCAAAATTATAGTACGGTACTAAATTTGTTTTGAAAGCTTATACAATTACTTTATAATTTGAAGTTGTATTTCAAAATTTAATTAGAAAAAATATCGAGTCTTGAGATGTTCTCAGTTCTGTTGAGCTTTTAGCAATCAGAAGCATAATATGTATATCAAAGTTGATATATTTTGTGTTCGTATAAAAGGAAAAAGCACATGATGTAATTCCGAAAACTTAGGTGATCAGATTCCGGGCTTGAAACATCGGAGCACGATCTCACAAACATGATACAAATGATACAAACGACATTACTCAAAAGCGTATAAAAATTTGCAAAAGCAAACTACGTTAGAGAACGGAGATGTATTAACCTAATGATTTACTTACTTATCCTGGTAAAAGAACATGATTCGTCCGTCTGTACGTTTATACGCTGTATCGACACGTGTCAATCCAGGGAAATATTTACTAATCAACACAGGGCCTTCCACAATAATAAGATTCTTATCAAGAATATATAAGAACTCATCATTGAAAATGTAGCTTCTTTTATCACGTCCAAGAATCACAGCATTGACTTTGTTAAGACAAGGTACAGGTCTAGGTGTTGATCGTGTAGTGGTAGAGGCTTTAGTTACAGCTGTGATCTTTGGTGCTGACGTAGTGGGTGGAGCAGGCTTATCTGGTGAACCTATATCAGAAGAGAGTAGAAAGGAAATGAAAAATCGATTAGACATAATTTGTAATTATTGCACGTTTAAAAAGCGGATATTAGCAACTAGAATTTTAACAGTCAGTAGAATGCAAACTTTTAGACTTTAGTAATGCCCTACTAGCTCAAGTTTTGATTAAAGAAGTCCAAATTCGCATTCTCAAATCCTGCCTCTTTCTAAAAGGCTGTGTTCGCTTACCATAAATGCCTTGTATGCCAACAATATCATCATGCGTTAGATCATAGTCTTCTCCTTTATAGCCTTGATACCATGGATACATAACAGCACCTCGTTTATTAGAATGTTCCAGACCAATGCTATGACCTAATTCATGCAATGCAACCCAGTAGAAATTCGTTCCTTGTTTTGTTCGCAACGTAAAAGTTTCATCATCATCGAAATGAACATCGCCAGCGAGACCTAACAAAGAAAAAGATATCATTAATCCCAAAATATACATATTTTGCGGAATTCCAATTTTCCAAATAGGGAAATATCTGCGAGATGTTGGCGACTACTAATGATTCACGTCAAGAGAATATCTTCTGCTACACTTTGAGCTCTCTTGGATAGTTTCGTGCATTTTTCGCAATCAGTTAATATCTCATTGATAGGACCGTTGCGCAGAACTTCGCTATATGTAGCAATTTAGGGATTTCCATTTGTTGTTACTGACTAAGTGACTATCAATTACCTGTGTTGTCATGGGGATAGAACGCATGTGCAAGTGTACCACCAGGTCCATCGAATGTATACATGTCGTCATGGTAGCCACGCACAAATCGAACGATGATGTCGGCATTCACATCTGAAGTTTCTGTAAATTTCAAATTTGTTACAGCTTGCCATTTCCCAAGAACAGTATAAAGAGTTCTACGAACGTCAGATGCTGACAGATCTGGTGAATAATCAGCCACTCGCCATGTTAAATCCTAAAAAGCGTTGAATCACATATAGTTGAATCACATCTAACCTGCCTATTCTATTATCCGAACGGGAAAAACAGTCCTCGATGGTCCATTTTCCATTTAAATAGCGCTAGAGGTAGTATAGCCTGCGTGCAGACAGACTTTTCCTCTTCGTATGACAGTCCTATACGAAGAGAAAAGGTCCGTCTGCACGCAGGCTGAGGTAGTACTTCGTTTCAATATCGAACGATTGGAATTTCCCATTATTGGAACTTATTTGCACAGTTGCTATTTTACGTAGACTGTGGTGCTTTTTTAAAAGAAGATATTAACTAAAGAAACAGAGAACTATTTTTGTGTAGAAAAGGAGGATTGTCTGTTTAATAGAATCTTGTATCCTATTTACAAACATTATAAAGGTGTCCACTGGTATACGCAACAGGAGAGCACCGCCCGTTCGAAAATATACCCTAAACACATTGTATCATTCATTAAATCATTTACTTTCGACCTGTTAATTCCCTCAGGGTTAACGTAGCACTTAAAGTAGTTTCGTGTCAATAATGTTAATCTTCTGTTTCGAAAAATTACATCTACTTGAATTCCGTACTCATGTGACTGCAAACATGCGTCGGAAAGAGGGCTAAATAAGGGCATATTACTAAGAACATGTGACGGGGGTCAGAATGAAGCCTGAGGTCAAAAAAGGCCTGCATTGAACGTGTTGCTTGTTAGTTGGCTTGTTTCAATTTCCCACACTATTGAAATCATATTAGCGTACACTTTTAAAATCGTAAGCACACCAGCCAAATCACTCAAATATATACAGCAAAAGAAAGCTGTAACCGTGCTGTGTAACTTTCTAATTCGGATGCGCTGCCACTTACTCTGTTCTTCCAGTATGTCCCCTGTCTCATGTAGCGCTTAGCTCGGGATGCTTTCTTTGGTGGATTTTCAATATCTTTCATGCCACAACGGGGTGTTTGGAGCAATTTCTGTGTATCAGCGTCAATGGTACCAGTAACTTTAATGCCAGCAAAGGATTGGAGATCTTTTAATGCTTTAGCAACACTTGCTTCTGTTCTTAGCTCACCAGAATTACTTCCGTAATTCAGATAACCGTATTTTTTCATGTAGTTCTAAAGTCAATCGGAGAAAGAATCTATTAGACTAATGATAAAAGGTTACCTAGCTTGAAGGCACGGTGTTTTGATCATGGTGTAATCACAAACTCATATCAGTCATTCTAATTTGTTGACCTTGGTAGTTACTATTCCAGCTTACGAACAACACGCGAGGGGTTAAGAGAGCATCAAGTCCCATGACTCTCGCACCTAGCTAGAAAGGACACATTTTTGTAATAGAGCTTACATTATTTTGAGATGGATATAACTGGAATACATTCTCAGAAATTGTGATCTGTGATCTTTAA
>JANVCG010063114.1:0-18113 GCA_025505365.1 Haliclystus inabai
TTTTACGTTTTTCTGCAAAACACCCTGCCAACGCCTGTCATTAATTGAGCTGAATTGTCACATGAGACAGGGGATTATCATTTGCGCTACTTTTTAAGACTCAAAATGCAATAAACTGCTCTCAAAATGTAATTAAAAAACACAAATGCCGTAGTTTTACAGGAAGTCATCTAAAAATAGTCTGCGTTAGCTTTGCTTTCTTCCTTATGTGTAGACGAATTCCACGTTTATTCAAAATGACAGTCTTTTTTCAAATTTTATGCACGTACTTTACGTTGGGTTTTGCAAATAATTGATGTTTGGCTCGAAGGAGAAGAGGTACTTTTAGTTCCCAGATATTTCTTAGAAACACAAGCAGACAGAAGCCTTCTCTGTAAGTTTGTTTTTCATCTTATTTCAGTGTTTTATGTAAAGTATTTTCAAAACACTTAGCCTTCGCATTTTACTATGATCAATTAATCAATAAATTCAATCTACAGACCATGAGAAAATCACTAGCTAAATTACGGATGCTTGGAAACTGTTAGTGTTAGCATGAATTTGTAACTTTTAATGAAATATGTACGAGGTATAACATCTGCGTGATTACATTGCGGGATTCCTTTTAATCATTCAAAAATAATGAACCAATCACCTGAAGGGGTGTTATTTCGAATTGTTTTTCTTATTTGAAGTTTCAAATAATGTAATTCGTAGAATAGATCAAGTTTGATATCATCAAACGTCAATTACAATTTTTAGGCTACATATATAGAAGTAATTTTCTTACTAGCAAGTAGCAGTAACAATCTTGAAGTTTCACAGTTCAACTATGTAACAATGGAATATAATTTTCTGTTATATGTCTTTCACGGACCAATAAACGTAAATGTTCATTTTTTAAGGATATAATGACTGAGATTAGTTTCGGATATGTAGTAGTTTTCTTTATGACTGTCCGCTTTTGTTATGTTGTAGAATTCACAATAAATGTCGCCACCAGTATTCAGAGCTCCATAGGATTTACAAAGATTACCCAATGTAACACATTTCTTGCAGCATTGAAAATCATTTGTTGCACTCAAGGTTGCAACGGTATGTCCAATGATAGCAAAACCTGACAATTCTACCGTTGTTGTGCACTGGATATCTAAAGAACATAAAAGGACTGAATTAAATTCAAAATCATCAGCAAAATCTCAATATCTCCAAGAAACTTATATATAGCCTTGCCCTATTGCCCCAATAAAATATTTAGTCTAAAAATACGAGGCTCCAAAATGTTTTTTGTGAACATTTTCGCCAAAGACTACACCAATTTGTCAAGTGAGATTTTAGTATGAGATTTCATTTTAGGAATTCAAACATTTTTAGCAGTCAATCTGATTGCATACAAATGTGATTGATATTTTCTTATCATCTTCACCACATTCAAAAGTATTGGAAAATACTGAGGATGTCTTAATCAAACGCACACACGAGGCATGTTCTTTCTAAGCCCTCGTCGTTTTTCATAATAATCCTCGTTTCGCTCAACTTGCCAAATTCAATGTAAACCTTACAGGCTATTTTCATAGTTGAATAAAGTATGAAAATATCTTGAATTAGAAGTTTGGTAGTGGAAGTAAAATTTTGAATGTAATACTGCTGAGTATAAGTAAATAAATCAACGCGATCCATTCCATGATTTTACAGAACACGCTTCATGTCAATTAATATCCAATCATTTGGAATTTACCAAACAGAATTTAGATTCGTCTCACAAAGTACCATTATATTGCCTCTTTGATGTGAAGGTATGCGAGGCATCCGACATAACTATCTCAGATTCAGCTTTAAAATAAACGATATCAACATTTCCTAGGTATTTCCTTTGATATAACTTGCTACTGAAAATACTTAGGTTTCAATTACAACTGAAATTAGTTGGGATATTTTTACCTCTCTTGTAGTTGACAATCAGTTGTGGAGTCTTATTTGCTTCATCGAGCGCTCCTTCAAAACTGTACAATCGACGTTTGGGAGATCCTTTAGGCAGTAAACTCAAATTAATGATCACTTCAAATAGTTGTTGGTCGCTCATTACTTCTGAATCGAAGTTGGCAAATAAAAGATCTTTAATATCTGGACTGTCATAACTCTGATCTTTTGAAAATCTAGGAACATTCCAATTTACGTATTGTGTACTCCAGTCTTCTTCTGTGGAAAATGGACAACCAGAACGCGGAAAAGAACTCTTTCTGTAAGTTATTTGTACGGTCATGGCTCCTGATCTGTCCTCCTTACTAGTCAACCTCAAGACTACGTTGTCAATAAAATTCTTCATCTCTTTTAGACGTCCAAGATTTTGAAACATAAAAGAAACTGCTGACTTGCTTCTTTCTAATTCCAAATCAGATTTAATTTCTTTGCAAATTTTTGTTACTTCGACATCATCTTCTCCTTTTATGATGGAATATTGTTTTTCAGAACCTGATGGAGAATAGCATGAATGAATGCGCATTAAATAATACAACATCTTGTATTTGAAGTGCCATAATTAACAAGCATGCAATGTCGTGCATTCTACAATGGTCACTTGACAAAACATTACTCAATGTGTGAAAAGCTGGGCGATTTTATCCTTGATTTGTATGAAGCTTCGAGGCTTTTTATTCACTATCAAACATGTCGAATAGATATATAATTCAAAACAAGTTCTGTTAGCTGAATAGCTGTTAGGCAATATTATTAAAAAGAAATCAAAGCAGGTACAACGTAATAAAATCACAAAATTACACTGACGAAATCACAAAAATAAGCACTTGGATCTAGCAGCACTTATCATTCTTAGCTCATGCCCCTCTTGGATAATACAGTAATCTACAGTGATGATTTATAATAAGGGGGTTTTCAATTGTGTTAAATTTTCTCCTCTTCCACGACAAGACATTGAGAATACAGCATAATATATCAAGCTTCAAGAGTAAAAAGCCAGAAACAAGAATATATTCTTTTGTACAGTTGACAGCATCTTCTTCGTCTGTAACATTAACTACATAATATTGTCTAGTTCAAACTTGCTAGACTCTCAAGTGCTGCTATTTTCAGTGTTGGTAATGGAGCTTTTGGATCAAAAATTTGCGTGTGTGAGAATAATGAAAATTCTGTAGTTAAACAGAATTTTAGCCAAGTTGAATTCGACTTTTAAAATAACTAGTATTTTTCAAACGTATAAGAAAAAATCAATTTGGTCAGTCTTGAAATTTATTATTCAAACCTTTGCTCTTTCAATTTATACAAATTTGATGAGAAAATGAAAAATAGTGAGCAATCTCCACTCAATTGAATAAGCTCAATCGAGGATGAGTTAACATATTACTTAAATTCATGAACAAACAAATTATTGAGTATATGACACCATCTGATTTATCATGCGTATGATATTTTCAATTCTATAAGCAATTTTATTCCACGACAATGGCTCGCTAGATGTTGTAGCTGCAAATTACATCATCTTAACAATATATTCAACAGTAGACAAATCAATTTTGTATAATGGATTTTCCTCAAAACATAAAATAAGTGGTTCAGAAACGGTTGAAACAATTGTAACATTAAGCTTTCTGATACAAAAATATTCAACCAATGGCAAAGTATACAGAAGATTAACTTTTCACTCAATAAAGACTAAAGCAGATAAAACACTATTTTCTATCCATAGAGGACATTGCATCAAGTTTCTGTGACGTCTCCCCCTTGAATTTGATTTTGATAATACTTTTTTTTGAACAGCAGGTTTGACAGGAATTTACATAGGAGAGGATGTGATTTTTTGAAATTCGCAGTTGATATATTAATTTCATATTAAGTGATTTTAATTTCAAGTCAGAAATATGTTTTCGGAAACTTAAAATACCTATATCGAAATTCATCTCTGCACGTCAGATTAACGCTCAAGTGTTGGTACCTGAGATTTCTGGAAAATGGTGTCTTTGATAATATATATACACGTCTATAGAGTCTAGAAATAAATAGGAATTAATATTGAGGGATGGAAGACTTAAAATCTCTATCTTGATGTTAATTGTAAAAATTTATCCCTTCCTACAAATCATTAGCAAAGAATCAACACACTGAAACCTTCCCATTCGAAACCTCTTGTAGATTTTGTATTTCTTGTTCCTCTTACTCCTGAAATTTGATAATAGAATCACCCTAATCGATAACTTTGTGTAAATTTGATCCAGAATAGGACCACGCAGTTGAAAAAAGAAGTGAGATGTGAGAAAATTATCTATTGGTTGAATATCATTCTTGAGTGATCATAGAGACATTAAATGGTTCAATATGACGAGCAGCTCTTTTAGAGCTTTGTTGCTTACATGATTGAGGGGATGCACCAATTCAAATTTCAGATGCATCGGATTACAAATAGAGTTCAAAAAATGCAGTTTGTCATTGAGAACTTTAGTTTTCCCTATTTACGACTTACCATTGTAGAATCTAGCGATTAGCTGTGGCATTCTGTTGGCTGTTTCACCACTCTCAAAAGTGTAGAACACACGCTTTCCAGTGTTGGGTGTTAGCAAATCCAGATCTATAAGAATTTGATAGACTTTGCTTTCGTTCCATGTATTCGAATTGAAATGCTCTAATAACATTTGTGTGATATCAGGACTAAAGTATTCATTTTTTTTAACCATAGCTGGAAGTTCCCAAAGAGTGAATACCGAGCTAATATCTAGATCTTTGGTTGCTGAGCAAATTAAGCTATGTGAATGAGATTTTAAGTTCTTCAAATGGACTTGGGCATCACCGGTTCCATTTTCTTTAGCCACTAGTTTAAGTTTAACGCTTTCAATGTCATGTACGGACCCTTGTAAGGCTTCTAGGTCTCTAAACTTCAGAATAGCTGATGATTGATGTTGATCAAAATCAATATCACCACTATATGAGTCACACTCAAAATGTGAGTTCATTTCTACATCATCTTTTCCATTTGAAAGCCTCAATTTTGTATTTCCACCTATAAAGCAATAAATCAGTTTTAGTAGTATACCTATTTTAATAAATAAACATATCTCCACTATGACGTTAGAAAAAAGGTTTAGACTTAGCAAAGCCTGCATGTTTTGACAATACAAAGGGTTTCGTATTCTTTTGAATGAAGAAAACAACATAATTATTTTGAAGACTTCCGATTGTAATTTACAATCTCTTATAATAATTAGGTATATATGGTTCTAGGATTTTCTTTGAAAATTCAGCACGCATTATCTTTATCGCTAAGCACCGACGTTCTTTAACAAATCAACTGCTTTTCAATGGAATACAATCAATTCTCAATTGTTTGGTACCAACACGATAAGCCTCAAGAAATACTAAGATTTTATGTTGCTACATTACCTGTGTAGTACTCGATCAGAAGATGTGGTTGACTCTCTGTTTCATCCTCTGCACCTTCGAAACTGTAAATGACACGATCCCCCGGGTTTTCTTGTATGATTTTCAAATCAACAATCAACTCAAACGTGTTTTTTTCTCTCCACATTAGAGAATCGTAATTGTCAAAAAACAGACTTTTAATATTCGGACTGTAATGCTTCCGGTCTTCGTTGAATTCTTCAATATCCCATTGTACATTCCTCTCGCTCAAAGTCCACGGTGATGTCTTTGGACAGTTCTGATATAGAGATGGAATTTTGGTAGATGTTATTTGAACTTTTATAGGCATCGAGCCATTAGAAAACGCTGTCATACCCAGTTTTATGCTGTCAATGTCTGACTCCATTCCAATAAAATCAGAAATTTGTTCTTTGAATGTGAATGACAAAGCCACAGTAGATTTTCCGAAGGTTAACGTATTGCCATTATCATTGCATGTAAAAGAAGGGTAAAACTCTGAATCATCCTTTTCACTCGAAAGAAATATAGTTTCTGATTGTCCTACGATTAAAATATGAATATATTTGTAAGACCTATCAAACCAAAACCCTGTATGATCTTCATTAGAAAATGTAGCAAGAGGTAATCAAAATGTTGAAACCATATAGAATGCACATACACACAAAGTAAACGTTGTAAATGCATGAAATAAGAGAGGCTATTAATTGAGGTAAGAATATTGTGCATTTGTGTTGATTGTAAGGTGGTCAACAAGTGTGCAAGAAGTGTTTGTCAGAATCCAATTTATAGCATTACATTTAAGGGGAGAAATATAGTGAACAAGAGAAAACGTCTTTCCATCTTAAAGATAACAGATCAAACCTTTCGAGAAGCTAGGGTTCTAGAAGTTCTTTGATAAGTTGTTCATAAGAAGATGATGTTGATGATGATGATGAGCAACAATTCCAAAGGGAGACTTGTTGCACGAAAAATGTTATTATATGCTTACCTATTGGTAAGTTAACCACTAACAGTGTTATGAAGAGACATTTGGTATTCTTTGCGAGATAATACATCATGATAGAAACCTATAGAAAAATATAGAAAATCTGTATTGCGATTTCCACTATCTCCATTCACTTATCGCCCTGCACCATGTTTCTCATTATCATATCATGATGTTGACACACTGACATTTTCACTTTTTACCCTATGATGCAACAAATTCAACCAAAGATGAACTATTTCTGATACCATGAGTTGTCTGATTTGGTAAAGCTGTATTTGAACAACTTATTAAAACTTGTTGATTTTGACGGGCTATTTTTCAAGGCATAAGGCCGCCCTCCAACAAGAACACCACATAAATAAACTTTTAGGCTGTTGTTCAATTTATGCTCTCTGAGATAGAAGGGTTGCATCTGTATCACAAGAGATCACAAGTATCGTCAGCTTAAGATTTCAATACTGTTTTGTTTCTAGGTTCCCAGTTGTACAGCACTTTTATATCTGTTCGTTTATAATATGTTGTTGATAGGTAGCCAATACACGCCAAACATAGTAGTGTATTTACACCAGAATCTTAGGAGTGTTTTTAACAAATTATCATCAACATTTCAATAAATTTTTTATGTAACATCAAACAGTATTTCATCTATCAGTAAAATTTTATCCTCTACACATTTGCAGATGACACAAAGCTTTTTATGATTAAACATAATATTTTCATTCGCAAACTTTGGAATCAAAACAATAACTTTAACTTTTGGTTTAGAGTATTCGAAGATTTGAAACCAACCCGCCGACAGGTGCTTATATTTTTAAAAAGGGTTGTCATCAACAAGAAATGTTACTAAGGATCTTGAGAAGGTGCGACCATCCTGTTCATATCTTTGGTCAGACAATCTTCAGTTTTATTTTTAGGTCGATGAAAGTCGTACTTGTAGTGATCCATAATAATTACAGCAAACTTGTTTTTAATTCTTCATCATTTGCCTTTTTTGGTAGATCTATTTTCCAAATGATATCGTCTTTCTACGTACTCAATAATAAAGTGCTGTTTTGCAGTTACAAAAAACTGGCTGTCCCTCTTCCCATTATTTATACCAAAACTATTTTACGTTACGTAGGGGAAAGACACAATTCACTTTTGATATTTTGTCTCTGCTATAAGTTTTTCTACAGTTGATTCAATTATGGTAGGATTGGCACCTGAGCATGTTAATCAGCGCACTTAATTCTCGTACTGTTTATATTCAATGTATCGAGTACAACGTGTTAACGGTTATGGTATCACCTAAAAAAAATTCATTAATTTATATTAGCACGTTGATTGATGCTGAATTATTTTTCAAAAGGAATCTATCTGATTTCAATATTTATTCGCAGAGCATTTGGTTTACTTCCAAACAGTGAGAAAGTTTGCGTTACCAAGGAAATACTAATATAGCTACTGCGATAGAATCGCATAAAAGAACGTATCCAAAGACCCGAAGCTTATATTCACAGATACATTACAGGAATAGCTAATGAATGTATTAAAAAATAAATTGAAATAAAAAATCCATTTATCGGAGAAATTTAGAAAATATCAACTGCTTACAATACGATTTTGGTGCTTTCAAGACTGAAATGTGGGATACAAGTGAGCAGTTCAAAAAATACGAAGTGAGTCTCTTCTGTCCTGCATTGAAACTTGTATAAGTGTCTTGTGAATTATGAATTACATTTAAATATGTGAAAAGAATAAAATAATGTAATCCTGTGATTCCGGTCATTTGGAATTCTAACCAAATCGTATGCAAAATATTCATTTAATAATAGTGCTTTTGCAATATATTCAGTGGCCAAGGTATTACATTCTCTTTAAAGGGACGTAACCTTGGGACGAGGCTGCAATTTACTGTTGACGAAAGAGTAAAATTGGGATAATGATGGATTGTCAACAAGCGACAAATCATGAGAGTGATGAAAGTTCTTGACAGCGATGTCATAATCTTTGCAAGCTTGTTTGTACTTCTGTTTCTGCTCAGATGATGATTTTGCAGAGTAATATAACAATCTGTTTGCACGTGCAAGAGCTCTGACATGGTTTGGAAACTTACATTTCCTTCCACCCCTTTTAGATGTAGGGACAAAATTGTCCATGCAATATTCAATTTGAACATTAAAAAGGTGTGTTTATAATACAGAGGAAGGCTACAATGGCAAAGTCAGAAACAGAAGAATGGCAAGATATAAATCGAAAGTAATAATACGATATTAAAATGGCGAAATCACAAATAGAACAGCTGGAGAGATATAAAGAAAAAATCATGTCCACCTTACAATTTGAAATTCATGACGCACGAGAGGCTAGTCCTGGTAATCCATATAGGAAATCAGCAAAATTCCTCACTAGCAAGACAATCAATCACGGTTCTCACGCTAGTCCACAGAACACTAACTATAGAACTGAAATCATCTTAAAAAATTTATTTTCATTTCAAGAAAATAGACACACTAAAGGCCTAGACCTACGACTCACTGCTCCAAAATTCTCAAGCATAATTGCAAGTGCCTCATTCACATTTATTTCAATGCATCGCTGAATGTTTTAACAGAGTTTTTAGCTGATGTAACATAGTGCTTGTAAGGTGTTTCAAAGCATTTTCAATCGTTAAAATTCAATACTTGTTTTCTCAATTTGAAGCTCTTTGAATTTCGTTGAATTTTAATCCCGTAAGGAAAAATCTTTTGTCAATAAACTATAAGTTATACTAGGCAGACACAGCTTGAAATTTCCTGATCTTCAAACTAAGCACAATACAAGCGATGCAATAGTATATGCTCTAATACTAAGCAATAATAGGAAAAAAAATTACTGCTGTCTAATTCCTATCGTTTCATATATATTTTGCACCTTAATCAAATTCAGAAATACTTTCTCAAATTAGCAGCTGTGAAATCGTGTCACCGTTTTCGATAAAATGTACCAAAAACCCCTCATTTGAATGACAAAATATAATCTACTGGTCAAAATACAGCATGGAAACTTCATCATCTTATTCTACATATGTAATTAGCATGTAAATATTCATCTCTTTTATGCAAATTTCGAACCACAGAAGACTCCATTGCAAAAAGATACTTCAAGCTTACTTTCCATGAAAATAAATATTTGTGTTAAATCTTAAAATGAATGTAAAATCCCCAAATTTTATTTACAACATTATTCTGTTTTTATATTTATAATGATCAAAATCCATTCCTATACCTAAATTTATACCTAAAATTGAGTATTGGTGAAAAAGTAGGTGCAGGGGGTATTGTTAATGATAACAATGGGTATGATTACATTTGATTGGATCTAAATTAGTATAATATGATGATGTATGTTTCTACAATGAAATCCAAAAGAGCTGATCAGTTGCAACTTGGAAGAAAAATCTCACATCAATCCTCTGGATATTAATTTTTGGCCTAACTGTAGCAAACAACCTTAATCAGACGTGTAAAGAGGCTTTATCTTCAATTAAACCTAATTCAGTAACTTTATATATAGCAGCAGACAAGTACCTGTTTCTGGCTGTTAGCCGTCTTCAGTACTGCTCAGTGAGGCCATAAGGACTGACTTCGCCATTACAGCTAGGTCAGGTTGAACTTGGCAAGTGGTGAAAATCAACACATCGCGCAAGACAACCATGTCATGCCAGAGTGCTCAAACTACCGAAGTAGTGATCAGCTATGCAAAATATATGTCTTTAATTAGAAAAATCAAGTTTACGTAACATATATACACTGATGGAAGGTCATAATTTAAATGACACTAATACTATACGGTTAAAACTTACATTGAGGGCACAAAATTAGATTTAATTAGTTAATATGATACTAGTACTGTATGGTTTGAAAATTAAGTTAGGCTACAATCAAAATAATTAAATAATTTAGTTTTAAATTTGGAAATGGAGTCACAATTTACGATCTCAGATTGCGAATTATTCCAACATTGGATTGTACGGTTGAAATAAAAATTGTGCCGTGCAGATGTTTTCGAAGTATCCAGCCACCTGATATCGGACATTGTTACTTCTTGTATAGATAGGAGTGAATACAACTTCTTTCGGAAGCTCTAACAATACATTTACATGAATTAAGTTGTAAAACAAGCAAAGATCCTAGAATAGGCGTCTATCAGAAAGGAAAAGAAGATTTAGGTTCTTTAAACGTTCCTTGTAGCTTGTTTCACGATCTCCAAAACAACGGAAAAATACTTTTTTCGTGAAGCGTCTTTGCACGTTCTCGACAGTTTCAATATCTTTTGACATGTAAGATGAAAATCTGAGCAAAGCATACTCTAAAATTGGTCGTACATATGTTGAAAACGCTTTAATTAAATAAAACGAGTTGTTCCAGTGCAATGATTTCGATATATAGTTTGATATACAATAACCTTTCCTAGATATTTCATGGCAGTGTACGGATGGCTTTAAATTAGATGTGAGATGAATACCAAGATCTCGAATAGATGAAATCACATTTGATAAAGCATGGTCTTTGATATGGTACATTACGCAAGGATTTTTGTAACCGAGGTGAAGGGTGGTGCATTTTTCACTAGCAATGTTGAGCTGCCATAGATCAGCCCATTTTGTAAATGCATTGATTTCGGATTGGAAACTTGTGACATTTGTGCTAGTATCGTTTAGATTGAAGATGGTGTAAAGCTTTAAATCATCTGCAAAGAGTTTACATGTTGATTTGATAAATAAATCGTTAACGTAAATAATGAATAAGAGAGGCCCAAGAACCGAGCCTTGTGGAACACCGCTAATATAGCATGCAGACACAAGAATGATGATTTGAATCCTAATGTCATTGTATTTATTATTAAGCTTACAAATGAAGGAATCAGTCAATCAAATCAATAGACAAGCATTAGAAGACTTCTAATAGAAGTTCGTGAGAATACGATTTGTCGCAAACATGATGAGGTAGCGTGTGATAACTCTTTCAGGATAAAAAAGCAGCTGCTTATTTTCAATGCTTGAATGGCTTTAAGTGCCGCTTACATATTCATGTCTCATTCTGTGGCGTCACATTCGATCGATCAGCCTTGTAGTTTACAGACAGCATAGACAGTGATTGAAGAACTAGTTTTTTTTATCCCTTATATCCCATGATTCTTCTATCTATAACCATTTTTTATCTGCTCGGCCTACCGTGATAGCAGCGTTTAACATTTCAGTACTATAGCTAACTATGTTGGAATAATTGAAAAGCAACAAATTCAATATTAACTGTTCGGATTTTGTCCGTATATAATCTAATAAGCTGAGAGCCAGGGCATTATGTCGCAGGTATAACGTAGAATCAAAATCTTGGAAACCCATGAAAGGTTTGAAATTAGTAGCATCCAACTTGATATCTATTCCTACTTAGATGTTAACATTATTAACGTCAGTTTGAAATGAGAACAAAACCGATTTATTGTAGTTTTGCGTATGAAAGACTATAGATTATGGCGCACCTCAAATAAATTTTAACTGTATATTCACAGAAAGTGCTGATAAAAGTGAATGTTAATAAAGAAAACATCTGCTTCATTTTTTAATGCTCTAAACCTATGCGCAGTTGCTGAATTATCATACAAACACAGTATTCTCCTTACTCATTCGGGTAGATACTATTCAACAAGACAGGTTTCAGATAACATTACACTGACTGTTTTAAAAGAGCGCACAATGTTACCATAAGCATTTCTTGACACATACATTGAAGGCGCAGATCCCTACGCAAATCGATGAGAATGTATGAAATAGCAAAAACCTTTTACCAAAATCAAAAATTAAACAAAAGATTAACTCAAAATGTAAAAGGAAAGCTAATCATCTTCCTCCTACCGTATAACTAGCTACAAACACTTGATATTTATTTATCACATGGCAAAAGGCTTTGTTTATACATGTATAATTTTGATCATGATTCCTATGAAGAAGTGCAAGCTAGATTATTACATTTTTATAAGCAAATTTTGATTTCCATCATTATATTAGAAATAGAAACTGATATTCGAGAATAAAGCTTAAGACAATCATGAATTTAAACCATATCTTGGTGGTAAAGAATTCATATTTCTCTATCATTCGTCAAATATAATTGATCATGCTGTAGCTTTAACATTTGTATATTACATTTACCTGCGATCTATAAGATCTAAAAAATTATTTAACTATCTAAAGCTCATAGAACAGACTGATGCCAACACCTTTTACGTAAAATAAATTTGCTTTCAATCAGTATTTGATTGCATAAAATATTAATGAATTTATAGCTTTCCCAACATGCACAGAAGCTTTTCTCACAGCTAATTTTAATACTATTTTTCTTGATTGCTTTTAATTGAACTTTCATAGATTACAATATTACAAATTCTACCACAAATAATGATGATATATCCGATAGTTAAAATTGAACATGGAACTTAATATGTGATCTTAATTAAATCTTATTTGTTTTGGCTGTTGACGCACATACAGTTGAAAAATTGAGCAACAGGTATTGAGCGAAATTCTAAATGTAAAATCACTAAAAATTTCAACCAAGACGTATCTGGATGTTTTCAAAGAAATCCTACCTCGCCAAATGCACCACCATTTATATAATTGTACTGCCTTCCTTGTGTTATTCAGATTCAATCTAGAAAAGAATGAACATTTGAAGCAAGTTGAATCTTCACTCCCAATGTATTGACTGATTTGAATACATGTCATGATTTCATCAGAAATAATTCTGTAATCTGTATATTCATGTGCAAGCTGTTAAGATTGTTATCTCTTGAAACTTGAATTTTGTTGTCATAAACTATGAATTGTACCTACTTATTTACATTCATTTGCTTTATGTGAATGAATCTTTTACTCTTGAAATAAGATATATTTATAAATACTGTATAAATATCCAAAATGATTAATATCAGTCATGTCTTCAACATTGCTAAATAAAAATATTTTTCCCGTTCGGGCTCGAAGTGCTAATATTTTTCGGGCTGAAAAATACTGTTGGTAAATAGCGAAATTTTTGGTAATAAGGATTTCTAACTTTCATCAAATTCAAAAAGATATGCAATTGAAAGAATGGAAAACAACTGAATCTGCTTGTGGGAATATATTACTATTGATAGCAAAAGTGGATGATTCATTCACAACAAACTGAGCTGCATTTTCATAGGTAATTAACTGGGTTTATATAAATATTAGCTAAATGAATGATGATGTTACTATAGAAAAACTAGTACATAAATTGTAACTTCCAAAATTTGATATAAAATCAATATCGAATAAAAGCAGAATCACCTCTTGTTATTTGTAGAGTTGCATTTGTTTACCACTTTGATTCAAACCCCTTAAAGGTTTCTTGACAATAAAACAAATCATTTAAATTCTACACCTTATGAAAAACCTTCCAAATAGAGGATAATTAATATGATTCACATATCATGAAAACATACCTTCAATCTATACCCAAGTTGATTGTATAAAATTGCTGATATCAATCAATTCCAAGACCGATTCAAATTTAGGTACGCAAGGTGAAAACTAACTTCTGTTTTATATCAAAATCATTCAATATCAAAGAAAATATATTACGAATGTGATGTATTCATGTACAGACTAAAACAATATCCATGGCCTTAGTTCTTCTCTGCTTTAGAAATGGCATGTAGAAATTTTCATCCAATTGCTTACTTTAACAAAACAATAATGATTGCGCGATTTAAGGATATTTTCTATAGCGATTGAAATGTAATATATTTACCTAGTAATATATTGTTCATTTAATACCCCGTCCTCATAATGATTGTAATCCACCACCTACCTCTATATATGATAAATAATTGGCGTATTTCTTTAACCGCAAATGAGGGCGTTTAGACTCAAAGATAAGCTGCATTTCCAGCATTAAGTAAACTCAAGAGTCACGTACAATTCACGTTTGCAATTAACAACATACTTGTAAAGTTTGTACATCTTTTCAATATTATAATATAGGTGATGCAGACGTGTTTTTTAAAGATACATGAAATAATAGAAAAAAATCTGATAATGAATTACAATTTTCAGTATTTTAATTGATTTATAAAAACTGAATTCTCATCGGTATGATCCAACCATCTGAAAAAGCAAATTGTAGTACTTTCAATTTTGTCCTTAAATTCTGATTGGCCAAGAGCCAGGTCACTATTATGAAGCATTAGACTTAAATTCCGGAATGTTTGAAAAACCCGCAAGAAATTTTATATTAAGCTAAAAGTTTCAGTAACAAATTGAGTTGAAAACTTTATTAGATAGTCATGTATAGCCTTGACTTGGAAAAGTAATTAAATTTCCTAAGATGTTTATACAATAACGAGGATAGTAAATTTTTAAAGAAAGTAATGTGTTATTAAAAATATAAATAAGATTGACAGAACTAATTTCGAAATTTTATTATTTTTTCCTCCATCTGCGTTTTAATAAATATCATTTTGACAATATTTTCATAATATTCCAAGAGTAACTGTCATCTTTTATATCAAATTTTGATTCTTGTGAAGTCTAGATCTGGCTTAAAAACGTCCTATTGAATTTGCAGAATTGATGAATCGTGTCTATATAAAATTGAAAACTACCTAAAGCTTAATACTTCAGGAAGTTGTAAGCTTTTGTTACAAATCAAATTTCGAGGGGCACGAGAGGAGGACATGAGAAATGCATACAAATTGCTTTACTAGAGTGCCTCAATTTTGGACATGCGCCCTTGCCGAACGAAAATATGTGAGTTATTTGATTTGTAACACAAGTTCAAAACTTACTATGTCAAACTTTCAGTAACTTGACATTCAATCAGAGACGTGCTATATCATCAATGATGTAGAAAAAGCCAATACATGGTTTGCAGGATCTAACGCTAGATTCAGGAGAAAAAATCTTGAATTGAAAACAGACAGATATGTTTGTAGAAATGTGTGGTGAAGCTTCGTAAATTACACTCTCCAGATTCAAAAGAGAATAGAAAAAATGGTATTCAAAGATAACCAAGAAAGGGCTCAGCTGTATTAAGAGCCAAAAAAGCGTATGATGTATATGCAAGAATAAATTACAATGGAGACAGTAAGTAATTTTTATAGGTTGAAAGAGCAAACGGTAGACCCAGCAGCTATATTCAATAAATTAGTCTTTCAACAACTGCTTCGAGAAAGGAAAGATCATTCAAGAGCTTCTGGATTATTATCGTGTACATCCAAAAGCATCTTTTAAGGAGAGAGTAAGAAGCTATTAACAGCTGATAGAGTTTCTAGCTGAATAGAAGGAGGTGGACATTAATACTGTTGAAGAAAATACAAATTGTAAGAGAAATTCCCAAAAAATGTGCAACAAGTCATGCATCTCGTGCTTGTCCCGCCTATGGAAAGATTTGTGCAACTGTGGAATGCGTGGTCATTTCTCACCTTGCTGTTGTAAGCCAACTAACCGTCGTCATGATAACGCAATAGTAGCTGACGTGAACGAGGCAGATGTTGACGAGAATGAAGATTACGATGACGTGGGAATTATTTTACATTCTTTGACACGTAAGATGAAGAAATTAGCAAAACACTGTTGGAAATAGAAAGCGCTGCTGTAAATGGTGCCTACATTAACATGTTGCAAGATTCTGGTGTCCCTCATGCTCAATTCGATCAACAAAGATGTTGAAGCAAATTGGTAATCCTAATTTACCAATTACCGATTGAGAGTTAAAATGGTCTGATGATCACCAATTGCATATGTTAGGTAGCTGTGTGTTAGATGTACATTTTGAAAATGATATATTTAAATTATTGCTTTATACAGTTCAGTTGAATGGTAACTATGGTCTTTTGGGACGCGATTTTAGCACAAACAACCCATCAATTCTGTCATACAAGGGATTAAACCCTTGCCTTTCATAGTGGTGTTCTTTCCTCAATGAAGCTTGAAAATAGTGCCAAACGTTAGTTTTGAAGAGAATGACCTGTTGCTCTGCCTTTGCAGGATGCTGTTAATATAGAACATGACAAAATTAGAAAAAACAGACTTTAGTGTTTTCGTAAACAAGATAATTCTTTATGATACCCTATTCTGGACATAGTGAAGAAGTTTTTCCAAGTGAACGGTGCTGGGTTTTTTTCGAAAACATTAGTTAAAATCGGGCTATTGGCAAGTTAAATTGGACTCTGCAGCACAGGATTTATGTGTAATCAACACTAGCAAGGGTCTCTATCGCGTCTCCCGATTACAATATAGGCCTGCGCAATAGCACAACAATCTTGCAGCTCGTAATTGGAAGCCTATTGCTCAGTTCAAAGGCGTAATAGAGTTCCAAGATGATAATTTAGTGTTTGCCAAAACAGAAGAATTGCTGACTAAGGGTCAAAATTCTGTATTAGAGCGAATCAACTTCTAGTATATTACAAGCTTCTCACTTGATATTACAGCACAAGCATTCTTGACACTAATAAGCATTTTGACAGTTCATGTCACGTCAACTGTCAAATACATGAAACAATAATGATGAAAGAATGAGGCTATTGCTCAGCAAAAGTGATGGATTTTAAATTCGTTTATCAGTTTTACTTGCCAATATCACTGGCTATTGAATAAATAGAAACATATTGCAAATGCATAAGCGATCAGCCTCAGGCCCCAATATCAGATTTTAAATAGCCTTGTGTGCTGAGCATGTAAATTTAGCGTGCCATGCCCATTTCACCTTCAACAAATCCCATCGAAGGACGCAACCAAACTTCTACCCCAAACTCCTTAAATTTTGAACAAAGAGACGACACGTGCTAATGGATTTAATTCAGAGCCACACCACAACTGAATAATTACATAGATGTCACTATGAGCTGAATATCAGCCTTACATTAATACATATTATTCTGTAATTTCTAACAGTACAGTACATGCTAACAGCAGTAGCTATCTTCAGATGAGATACTATATACACCACTAAAGAGATATTGATAGGACTAGCTGGAATTTAACCAAGAAATAGAAACAGTATATTGTTAGACATAAATTTACTAATAATTAAGGGGATTCGCTACACTTAATGCCAAATTTAAATTCTATAAGAATTTGTTGTTATTTGATGGAAGCATTTTTTGAGCATAGAACTTTCGAAATATGAAATAAAAATTGGGGGTCACCGTATTGGTTAGGGGTGCAGTAGAATCTATATCTCTATATTTTCAGGGGTCAATTTAATCCCTTTTGTTTATGTAATTTTTTCTCAACATTCAAATACACGATGTGTTTGAATTCAGAATAAGATTGTCTACCTTCATGAAAAGTCATTAATCAAAAGTATTTTAGAATATTTCAAGTGGTTTTGTGAGCAAGGTGATTTTTTCTGGATACATTTTTTGTGCGATTTATGACATGTTTTGTGATAATTCAGTCATAACAAACTATGATAATTTTCTAATTTTCTCTGGAGGTATCAATAAGACTTGACACTATCTAAATTCAAAATAAAAAATAGGGGTCACAACATTAGTTTTCACAAAATCAAGGAAAGAATGGTCAATTTCACACCTTTTCTTGAAAACTGTCGAGGTTCAGCATGAATTAAATAAAAATAAACGACATTCAAGTGAAAAATAAGATGGTAAACATCATAGTAAGTCAAACTTGAGCAAACTCATAACAGATAAATGTCACTGCTAGTATTCTGCACAAGTTATCAATGACAATAGTGATCAACCACGAAGCTCTTAC
>JANVCG010063225.1:2778-18495 GCA_025505365.1 Haliclystus inabai
CTTCATCATTAAAGAATCTAAAATGACCAGCAGCCTTGTTACAAAAATGTTTGAAATCTGGCGCCAGAATTCAAACTCGATTTCATGAAGTGACGTTGATTCCTTTGTTTCTCTGACTTTGAACAATGCCATTTCCGGAATAGAGCGTCATCATGTCAGCCGTGTCCACAACAAAAACAATACGAAGGCTGCTGGTCATTTTAGACTCTTTAAAGTGCAATTGACATCGACATTTTTTATTCATGATTCATGTAGCTTGGGCTAAATAATGAAGTTTGGCAAAATTAACTTTTTTGATTTGGACATGTATAAGCTGGCATATTTAATGCTGCATGATCAGAATAATTTGGCGAAAATCAAGACTTCAGAGCTCCATGTCTCATGACTCACGTGAGTAGATACGTCAGATTACACGTCAATCACGGACACATCATTCCAACACCTTTTTGACTAAAAATATTCACAATTTTCTTTGAAATGTGCGTTTTCGAGGTATCCCAACTATGTCAATACTGGATGGATCCAAATCCTTGTACAGGTCCAAAATTTTAGCAATTACAGGATCAGAAACAAGTCAAGACCTGATCGCACACCTTCATAAGCATAGAATTCAGAAAGTAATTTCCAAAATGAAGATCAAATTTGTTCATAGGGTTCATTTTTATTCATGTGAAGGGTTTGTCTGACGATGATGATCGGATCCAGGTCCAGCCCACCTCCAAATTGCAAAGTAAGAACAAACATTACCTGAATCTGAAATAAAAAGTTTTAATGTCACTTTAACAAACTTTCGGCATTCAAATTTTTTGAAAAATTTGGAAGCTTTCAGTACTATAGCCTTTGCTTTATTTCTTATAAAAAATGTGTGAATTTAATCAAACACAACGTTTTTCATCAAAGAATATGTTTTCTTTCTGAAGTGCTTTCTGTCTACACCCTTGATTAGTCAATGAATACAGGTGGTCTCTGGAAAGAGGTAAAATTTGCTAAATTGATTGATATCATGATTGACCAAGGCAAGGATATACAGAATAGAGGCTTATGATTGGAAAGAACCAAGAGTAAATGCGTGCAGGCATATTAATAGCGAAAGGAAATGTGTTCATTTTAAAGAAGGAATGGTCAGATCTCGAATGGAGGATTCTGTGTTTGCTAATTTGCGACTGTAGGAAGGCATCGTCAGATAATGCATTGTTCTGCTCAAAAGTTAACTAAGCGACGATAATGATGCGTCTTACCCACAACGATCAAAAGCGAGAGACCTCTCATCATTTGTAAGTTGTTTGTTTTCAACTAACAGATTTATGTCAAACTAATTGAGCATCACCGGTATTAATTATTGAATTATAATAAAAATGAAACATAAAATAAAATAAAGCGGTTTAAATCATCAATGCCTACAGTTTCGACTACTTTCTTTCCTAAAGCGATAAATCTGCTAATATGACTAAAAGTAATTATTCAAAGTGAAAGCCATTGATCCGATCAACAAGCCTCGTCCGTTGATAGCGAACGCCTGTGTTCTCACAATGACAGTTTGACAATGACAACTTCCGTCCCAATTGACACCCCGGGTAATTGACAAACATCATGCGTGAGATATTCCATCAAAATATCTTTTTCGTAATTTGAAAATCAAAGTAAAATCAAGCAGAGTACAATAATTGCCAGACTAATTAATGAGGCTGATTCAGAATAGTTTGCGTCAAGGTAAACATAAGAATCCCAAAAATGAAAGTGAGTGCATACAATTGGTTCTCAAATTTTCTGTCAAATGCTTGAACGATGATAGCATTATTCCCAAATCATGAAATCACACAGCTGCACTCAGAGTTCGAAAGTAAGATGAGAGACTCACTTGGCAACCTACCAACGATATGGCATGAGATCAACACTAGTTCATCGCTTACCTTCTAGGTTTGCAGATACTAAACCAGCTAGCAGCAGAACCAGCCCAATTAAATTGATAGCGCGGCACTCAAACACGCGACTCGGGAAACCCATCATTTGGAATAATTCAGCAGCGTCACTTCGCTATAAACATTCGATAGATCTGTCTCAAACCAAACCAGTTGAAAGCGTCTCTCAAATGAGATAGTATAGATAGTCACTGCCACGGGCGACCAGAGAGAGTGCTAATAACCAGTTATATTTTGGCAACGCACAGATGCACTCCTTGACTAAGACTGTAAGTTGATAAATCACAAACACAGATTCATGCGATGGCCCACTGTGTCCAAGCGCAAATCCACAGTAATCTTGTCTGACAACGCAACACCAACTCGCAGACAGAATTCGTCAGGACTCAGAGGACGGACCCGATTTGACCGCCTGGAATGTGGCACTGGCCCACTAATCAAATCGTACTTCCTTTGCGACGGTTGGAATAAATGAATCAGATGCGTCGAATGTGTGAAATGTTGACAGTTTGAAAACACAGACACAATAGCCGACAACTTGATCTATTTAACCATTTAATGTGCGAGAAGTATTCAATGTATTGCTTTCCACCAATCAAAACGCAAACATTAGTATATTCATTTGATAATAATCCACTAAAACAAATGCTTTCAAACAAGGTGACATTCTTTTACCAAGTTAGTCAATATTTTATGTCGATTATGTGATGTGAAATCTTCTGGTGCTGTTCCGTTTCTCGCTATGTGGGCAACTGAAAACGTGTGCCAGCCAATGCTACAAACACGTCGCTACACAGAAATGTAGCCACATTTAAACGATTTCAAATTTCAAAATCAAATACCTTGAACACTGTGTTATACTTTGACAAGTGCATGTTCTCCGATTAAAGGCTGTCGCACTGCGGCTAAAGAAACGTGAATTCAAAACTCTTTCGTAATAAGATCACGAAAGAACAAAATATGGGTTAAGAAATTCTGGGGAAAACTTCTATTGCATAAAGAGGCAGTTAAAACGGTTTTAAAACACTGACGAGAGAGACCCATCTCCCCGTCGTATGTCATGATTGTATTTTAACAGTATTACAATGTCAACAGTAAACGCTTGTAGTACACGTTACAATTTTTCCCGCAATATTTTCACTCCGACAACAGTTCGAGTGTCGTTAACAATCAATTGATTAGACAAAGTGGGTGATTTATCAATTAACGCTGCTCTGTCATCCATTTCTATCAACATGGCATCGAACAACTTGCCGCATGGTATAAACTACTGATGGTTCATGTTCGTCAGACACATTTCGATAGAATGCCGATCACAGCCAAAACCTTCTACATTTACAAGAGTGAACGAAAACGTCCTTTGACCTAGCCCAGCAACGAAAGACATCAAACGGCCGTTGTTGAACAGCTTCTCGAACCGATTTCTAGAGGAGTCATCAATTGGAGATTAAAAGATTACATTTCCATGATCTAATTTCAGATGCGATTACATTTTGAAGGAGTCCTTCCATGTTTGAGATGAGGTTTAATGCTCAAGGTCAACCACATCAAATAAGATGCTAGAATGCTGTGTTCAGAATTGCCACAAACACGCGCAGACATCGACAGACAGGATCTACAACAAACATCCATCTCTCGACAGCCTTTGACATATCATGATCAAGCCAATAAGCCAAGGATTTTCTAAGAAAACTTATACGTCCTACCACAAGAAAAGGGAATCGAATAATGTAGCCTCGTTATGAAATATGCCATCCATGGATACACAAGATGGCGTGATAAATATTTCAATCATCAAAGTTATCTGATTATGATTGAATTCATCTCAAAGCATTCGTCATTGCTAAGCAGCGCCATTAACAACGATTTGAAGGATAGACGATTGATTTATTAAAATCAGTTGAAAATATCATTCCATTCAGCGGATGACAAAAATGGGTCACGATCACGGCTCATGTTGTGGATTGAGACATGAGCTGGTTTGAATTCTCTGGATTAAAAACTGTTGAGAAAATATGCGTAATTTCAAAGTTGATGCTTTTTGCCATATATTTCCCGTTGCTGCATTACTCTCACAATCACGTGCTATGACAGGAGAACACAATTAGTCCATTAAATACCCTTTTATGACCATTTTCTGTTGGCGCTCTGCTCTGGGAGCCCATTTGAAACATACAGATAGGCAACATTCGAGCAATTTGGTACATAGCAAAAATGAGATAGAACTCACCACGGCTGAGTCAATTGTGATGGGTTGTGGTGCTCTAGGATATTGTCAATAGCAGCTGGGAGTGAACGTCGGAAACAGAAGATGGAATTTATTAACAAATAAGAGGATCTCATAAATCTAGGCGTTGTCGGAATCTGTTTTCTTGCTTCCTGTGCCATGACCACCGATAAAATTCATAGTGCTGTAATTCAATGGTTTAAATGTTCCATAATCAACAATCTTAGTGCGTCCACCTCCTTCAAGTGATCTATTCTTAAATAACTACAATTTGAATTCCAAGTGTGCTGTACGATTGAATAAGAATGGCTGGAATGCCATTTGAATAAAAACGATAGGACATAGTGTAGCGATGAAGCCAAACCCAACATGACCTTACCGTGATGCTATATCACCACGTTGAAAGAAGACGTATCTGAGGGGTAATAATACTACTTATAGTGATTACACAATGTGGTAGACTGGTAGGACATCATCATGAGGTCCAATTGGGCAGAGTACGTAACTGAAAGCTTGCAGTTACAGCATCACAATGGCAGCAATGAAATTAACGTAAACACTCCATAAGAATCAAATCATGGCGGCATAGAGAGTGCTTAAAGCACTACCGTGGCTCAAGTCGACAGGATCACGGAAACAGAAATTTATGAAAAATGTATTCAAATTTCAATCAATATGGCTTAATAATAAATCTAACAAATTATCTGAGAAAAATTTCCTCGAAAGATTGTATCAGATTTGAAATTGTATGAATCGAGAAGTTATTTTGAATCATTTTATTCCATTTGAAATTCGCTCTATTTTGGTTTTCAGCTAATCAAGATACCATGAGCAAGTTATATGTAATTGTATTTTAAAATTTAATGCTATAATTTTAATAATTAATTTATTGACAACCTATAAACTTTAATTTTGTCTTATAATATTATTTTCATCTAGATACACTGTGATTTTTAACTCTTTTTACATTATTTACAAATGAGTTTTTGTCCTAAATTGAAATGAGTTATTTTGGTCCAGCAAAATCTCTTTTATCATTACCGTTCGTGTGTTTAATTTCAGTTAGAATGCAAAGGATATTTACAAAGAAACACATTTTGATTGAACGGCGAATGGCTGAAAGCGTTGCCATGGTGCCCACTTATGCGTCACTGGTTTTTGTTAATCCATGGTTTAAAAGACCTGGCACTAGGTGCAGGCTGGTGAGATCGTGTGAGTTAACCAGGGAGGTTTGATCTTTTTTCCGTGTATCTCCTGCAAGAGAGACAGCGTCATACAATTCAATTTCATTTCATTTGAACAGATTTACATGCAACCAGCTTGCACTAATCATGTCGTAAAAAGTGTCTTTGCTGATTTAAATCTCACGGCAACACAGTCAGTTTTAAGACGATGAAGCCTTGCGACCCGTTTTATTATCATTGAACAGTGAGTTATTCGGATTAACGTTGCCAAGTAGAACGCCGTAAATTATTCTGTGATTATGGTTCAGTTATATTGATTCACAGCTTTTGGTATGTACTTCTGCAATTGGAAGTAATAGCGCTTTGTGCATACCTCATGTGAACTCTACTGTCACCTGTCTGGCATTGGACTTTCCTCTGACTCTGAATCTCTCTGCCTCGCTTTGATGCGTTTTCTAAAAATCAAACGATCAAATGAAACTCAGCACAGAACCAAAACAAAACAACGAATGGGTTCATCTGTTGCTCGTGACGATGCGGGAATAAATGAGCGAGTAATGAGACCATCTGCAGAGAATCAGCACAGAGTCATTCAAGTGTGGTTCAAAATTTTCTAAACAGATAATCGATCGCATCGGCTACTTCAATTGGACTGGCACAAATTTCGATGGAATTCTCTGTGATTAGCTTCTGGTAGGTGTCATGATGCCAGAAGCGCAATCCTATGTTAACCATATCAGGTATCAGTTGAACTACAAACCGTTTCAAGTACATGCACATGGCCCATAGTATACCACCAGAGCCAACAGCAACGACAATCACACCAATCAGAATGTAAATGCCAACGTTGGGATCTGAAATCAAAATCAATCTTTTTTAATCCACAGAGGACTAAGAATCATGCGCATTGGTGAATCTCAGTGGCGCACCTCTGTCGCACCTATGCAAACACACAAAACATAGCTGTTCCGCATGGTGGTAGTACCTTCTGGTAGTGGGAAGGGCCTTGTTTCAACTTTGTCCACATTTATGTTTGCTGCGCACGTATTTGCATTGAAGATTACCAACTATGTGAGCTATCAACAAAACGCTTCTAATTACTATCCCCTTACACCATATTATCATTAAAATACATTTGAAGAAGTTTTAAAAATTATCAAAACATAGCGTTAAATTGATTACAGATTGATTTCCATACCTTTCTTGCTAGGAGGGTGTTGCTCCTTGACCAAGGCGGAGATCACCACGTGACTTTTGACATCAGAGTTGGCTGTAACCTCACATAGGTTCTTTGAGAAACAATCAACAGCAAAGCAAATGCCATCGATTACGTAAGCTACATCGCATGTGTGTTTATCACAGCATTTCTTCAGACAGTCACCAATCCCACTGCAGACAAAACATCGACAAATGATGTGAAAAAATATCCAAACAGTGCCTTACTTTCATACAAAAGAAGAGGCTGCTAGAGCATGGTCACAAATTAGTTCCGAAATGATAATGCTGTAAACTCAACAAGAAACAACGGGAAGTTCAAATTGTGGCAGGACGTACCTCACTCGACCTAGAAAAGAGAAATTTCCCGCTTCCATTCCACCGGCTAATGATTTGTTGGTGTGGATTGGGCCATGTCGTAAATTTTGTGAATCGCATGTCTCGTGACCACTAGAACTAATTTCGAAAGACGTTCCAGCTGTAAAAGTAGAAATTTAAACGTAAATATGCTTTCATCAAACGTCATATCACAGTCTTTCATGAGACTAGGGAAGATTCTTAGTTCATGAAACTTTCGTTTCCTGATGGACATGAGTGCACCTCGAACAGGGCAAAAGTCAGAACAAAACTAACCATCTTCGATATAATTCAATTTGGTGTTCTTTGATAGGTAGGCGATCTTCGGCTCCAGAGATGATGGCTTAGCAACAACAGCTTGGCAGAGATCTTCACGGAAACACGTGACTGAATAGCATTTGTCAGAGAACATGAACGCGAGGTCACAGACAGTGGCGTCACAGCATTTTCCGATGCATTCGTTCATCGTCAGTCCTTCGCCTTGCTCAGTAAAATTCCCTATGGTGAAAATTAGAAAAGGAAACACTAATACGCGCACGAACCCTCAAGAACAAAACAGAAAACAATTTCCTATTTTCATCTATGTGGGTGATTCTTTGACTTGTGTCTATCACTTATTTAGTATGCTGTTGTAAAAACGTCCGAGGCATCATATACTGCTTATGCCAATGAGATTCTACGTTTGAAGTTTCATCGGAAAAGTTTACCTGTTTCATGTACACCTGACTTGAGAAAGTACTCGGTCCAGTAAAACATACTACTTTAGACACAACATGCTGTTCTCACTTGATGTTGACTAGAACGTTTGTTAAGAAGCCTTATTCTCTATGCATACTGCACGCATACTATTCTCAATTCGATAGAAAAAAACTGAGCAATTTTATCGTGATTGAGAACAATATTCCAAAGACCATCAAGAAGGCATGAACAATAATCAATACAGCATCGAAACGTTGCAAAACACTGACAGTCTTCGTTTCAACCACACACACTCTCTCTGTGTCTCTCGTCTCAAAAGGTAACATTGAAAGTGCTATTAATTATGTTATGCCTTGAGCAAGAGTGCGAGTGCTGCGGTATAATTAAAAAGGTTAAGATCTAGATTTATCAATTTTAACTTGAGATTGATATCACCATTGCAATTGGATGGCTTAATCTTCTTGTTCCGATCCAATCTTAATCCGATTGCGATTGAGACTTACCTGCGTTAATACCGCCTCGCAGTGTGACGTTGTAAGTGACAGGACTGTCTTGACAAGTGTCATACGTTGTGTAACCACCATCTGATGGATTGACAGACGCTAACAATCAAATCAAAAACGGTATTGGTATCTTTTCACGTGTGTCGACGCAGAGCAGACGCAACGTAGTCTAGTGCATGTTCTCTGTCACGTGGTTGCACTCAAACAAAGCGCTAATTTGTTTTATTGAAGCCACTTCTAAGCAGTCATTTAGTGAGAACGTTGTTTTTTCTAGAGGTATAAGATCATGGTACAGTGCTACAGGCTTACAAGAGTGCTCAGGATCTCAGATGGATCGTCAGTCTCACTCTTCGTTTGTAAAATTAGACTATTAGATGAACAAGATGCTCGTCTTACGACATCAGATTGTTTTGAGAATAAAGTGGTTGATACATACAGTAGCAGTAGAAGCATCATGAACATCTGGGGCAGCTGTATATAGCAACCGTAATAGTTCAGACGAATGTTGTCCGTACTGCGGCTAGAAAATGCGCATGCGTTATACCTGGAGTAAAGCTGTAGGTAGTCGGTGCAGCGACAGTGCCGTCGGTTTTAGTCGGTTTATGATCGGTCTTTGTCGTTTGTATTCGTTGCAGATTCGCAACTTGAAAATTGTCACTCGTTTGCTTGTCGGTTGAATCGATCAACGGATTGGCATCGTCATCGTCTTCAAGTTCAAGAGAATCATAATGAGACACAATATTAAAATGTTAAGTCAATATAGCGGATCGGAATTAGCCTAACGGGTCATGCAAGTATGTATGTTCTACTGGTGAATGTGTTAATTTACAGTACGTTTGTGATCAGTAGTGTGTCAGCCGTGGTGGGATCAATCAATCCACATTCACGTGTATTGTGGGTGCACGGCCCTACTGAAATAAAGTAGCTGTATATGACAAAGGCTGGTATTCTACATAAAGGAGCCATTACAATGAAATGAAAGGGTCACATAACGGAGTTATTGTAAATGTCACGTGGTTCTGACTAGCACTCACCCATTGGTCCATTATTGGTCAACCCAGGCTTTTTATCTTGATTTAAAAACGAGATGGTTGGATTCATGTTGAGGTTAGCAATACTAGACGACATCACCTCTGATGTTTTACATAACTCAGGGCTGTAGCAATTAACAGAGAAGCACATTAGACCAAGCATGTAAGCTACGTCTATGTTGGACGATTTGCAGCATCTCTCGATGCATTCATCCATGTTGTTCACGTGACCAAGGCGGGTGAACACGCCCGAGTGCATTCCCATCTTCAGCGTTGAATTGTGTATCGGTTTGGTGGCGCTGCAAGAGTGCTTGCCATTCTCTGTGTTGGGAGAAACACAAATACACTAACTCAGAAGATAACGAAAAACCACATAATTACACCATACCATGATCATATTGAAATTGTGTTTCTCTCTCTAATCAAACCATGTAGAATTCTGAAGTGCACACGGTTCACAAAATATCTCTCTTAGTTCTTCATAAATCTGTGAGATTGTGAATATAAAACTGAGTGACGTTTTTTTTTGTGGGTTTGATTGTGAGGATTTAATATCAGATCAGAAGGAGTCAAAGCAACATTTCATTCGTTTTTGTAGAATTATTCATCAAACATTGCAAAATGACGTTCACATGAAATCATTGTATCTTCTGATTGGCAAGTGATTCATTTGTTTCAAGATGAGAGTAAAGAAAACAGTTACACAAGACGGAAACGGGCAAAAGTGGAAAGCAAACAAACAAACGAGACATTCAACAGTTCGCAAATTACGCACAACGGGTGGGTCTGGGTACAAGTGAATGTACTGTATAGTCAAGACCCACACATTCAGATTTAACATTGGAATGTGTACGTCACAAAAATAGCCTCGTCTGCATTCGTCGGAGTAATAAAACAAACAGCGCTTGCGTTGGTGCTGAATTGACACATTGATGTCTCCTGTTATAAATCGGAAATATGATGTAGAACTAGAAACATATTGTAAATTACCTCGCCTTGGGTCAACTCTCTAAACTAATTCATCAACGTTGTGATCTGGTACACTTAGGCAGTAAGCCATCATGCTGGTTAATAAAAAGTTATATTTAACCTATGGGTACGGGGGACCTAGTTATTACTATCGACTTATGGATAATAAACAGCTTTTTTACTAACCAGCAACTGCTTTTTGATTGACTCCATCAATTGCCAAGGCAACAGTTGGTGCCTGCACCTCTGAGCTCAGTAACGAGCCAGCCACCATTGGATTAGCTAGTATACCTGTCAATCAAATGTAAAATTGAATCAGTAACACATAGAGAAACTGTAACATAGCATTGCGTTCTACACAGAAGTCTTTGAGTTTTATTAGAACCTCTTCGACCTATAAAAGGCCAGGCTACAGCAAGACCGGGCTTAAAAAGGAGCTTATTGTTTAGTAAGTGAGCGATCCCAGACTAAGATTCAAGTGACTTATAGAACAATTCGTAGATTGTATTCATCTGGTTTCGAAAGTGGATTCATGCAACAATAGCAAAAAAAACCTAGGGGAAAGGAGGAAATTTCTAGCTCAAAATCTTTGTGGAAGCCCAGGTGATTCAAAAGATATCAAAACGGTTGAGAACAGTTACCAAGATAGGTTTTGTATAGTAGGCCTCAATGTCCTGGTCCTAAGGGATCAGCCTTGACAAATATCATGCACATTTATTGGTCTTATCAGACATCTCGATAATCTGGCAAAGCAACCTGGCAGCCTTTATATGAAGGTGGACGTTGAGTACAGGTAGAAATGCTTTCCATGCAATGCAATCAGACCATGTGTATGCTTGTGTGAATATGTGTGCATTCGATTGGGTGTTTCAAATGTTGTAGCATGTTATAGTGTTAGTAGTCCTGTTTGGGTCATACGGGGAAAGTCAAGGGTAGTGTTACCGCGTTTGTGAGCGGGGAGGCTGAATTGGTGGGGGAGGGAGAGAGGTTAAATTAGGTAATACATAGTTAAATAGCTTATGTGGTAATTTGATGGTGGAAATCGGTTGAGATATGGTCAAGGGAGCAATGATTGGATTGTGGTAGTCATGGTGATTTTACCTTGTGGGTGTGGTATGACAGTTTGAGTAGTGACACGGTAAGTCATGGCAGTCGGTGGCAATGTCATTGTCGGAGGAGTTAGGACTCGTTGTGGTTGTGAGTACTGTCGGTGTCGAGTGGAAGACAAGTCATGGTCGAGTTCGTTATAGACATCGTGGATGAATTTGTAAACGTCGTCAAGACCTGAAGAACGTTAATGATTAGTAAGACATTGGGTGGTGGATGACTGGATGTGGTGGACGTTGCTATGGTCAACGCAATGTGTAATAAGCGCAGAAGGCGGCGGCTACAGTTGGTTACGTTTTTAGTTCCTAAATATTTGTTAGTTGTACCTGTACTCCTTGACACAAACTGTTCTGCATGCTCACGTACGTAAGGTTGATGGCGTAAACTCGTTAAGTAGAATTTAGTCAGGCGTCGATGTGCTGGTTCGAGATCAGTAAATATTCAAACAAAAAGTTAGCAACGATCATTAGTAGCAAACATTAGATATCATATCAGTGAAACATGAAAATCAAGCCACAGCTGTTGTTGTCGTTGTCTAAGTCGTTCCAGTTGCTGTTTGCGTCGGGACAGGCAAGTGTGGCTTTGCTCGTCTGCTCTTTTGAAGCCTTTGTTGTGCGAGTGTGGCGTTAGTATGTCTCTACTGTCTCTGTGTCTTTCTGGTGTTATGGTGCGCGTTAATATGTTGTGTTTGTCTTACTAAACGTGAGTGACGTATTCGTAGCTAAGACCACCTGGCTCAAGACGTCTTTGCCAGAATGAGCGCTTGTGTGTCTAACTTGAAAGGAGGCCATTTCAATAGTGTTGTTCTGAGTTGCGGTGTGTAGCAGTCGTGTTCAAGCGTCATCCGTAACAGCTGTTTTGGTTTGATCAAGTTTAACAGTACGACAAATAATTAAATTTATACTAGGTCATTAATCATACAGTCTAGTCGTTAATTTAGGGTCGACATATGCGGGCTATTATTAACACATCACATCTAACATTATTTGAAATTAGCATATGATTCATACTCTTGGATTTATCAATCAATTAAGAACTCAATGGTCTCGATTTGAATCCTTCACTATAGGTGCCATGAAGTTGCCTAGGAACAGGTTTACACATGATTTTATTCTTGTTAGTTCTTATTTAATGAGGTTCCTTTGTAGTGCCATCGATCGCAAGAGTTGTGATATTAATTTGTTACAAACTATTTTCGATAATCCTTTCTTCACGTGACAGCAAGGTTTATGAACGAGGGTTGACATGCCTAAATACACCATAAATCTGCGTTGTACTAAGGGGAGAATGTGGTACGTCTGTCTCAGAGCCATCAATCCACAAGAGGTGACATTAATCATCTAAAGGGTGATAGTCTGAAAGTTTTGACACATTGAAAACAGCCAATGAGAGCGTCTCTTGTGAATCCATAGCTCTGATTGGTTGGACCCTGTTATAGTCTGTAAGCTGTCTTTACTTGCATCATTCGTATTTATGTATTATCTGTTACCTGTGATGGGCTTTTTCTTGTACGCAATGACAGGGTGGAATTTCGTCGGTTTCGCTGCTCTTGTGTTGCACATGTCTGGGTTATAGCAGCGCACCGAGTAACAGTCTTTATCAATCATAAACGCCAGGTCACACGTTGCCTCTTTACAGCATTCGCTCATACAATCGCCGATAGACGAACGCTCGCCGTGGTCTTTGAAATCACCAGCTTTGATTCCACCAATCAGAGTCTCATTTTCACGTATCTCGCCTTCCCATTGGTCTTTACTGCAATTGCTGGTAATAGCTGATGCTGATTGGTCAGTTTCATGTTTTCGATTTGAAGTAACGATCACATCAGATGCTGTAGCATAAACTAAATATAGAATACATTAGTAGACAAAACGTGATAGTTGATGCAATTAGGATTCGAGCGTGAACACCTCGAAACAAAACGGCTGGGCCACAAAATATTTCGAGTGCCTTTTTTTCTCGTTTTATTGCTTTCAAAGCCCATTGGGAAATCGAAACAGCTCCAATTGGAGGTGTCGCAGTTTGAATAAAATGGTCGAAGACAACGTATATGACTATCTACAATAAAGAGCCTCTACCTCATTATGATACTCTTCGACAATTTTTCAGATAATTTCATTCAAAAGGAGATCCTACTTACAGTGAAAATTCTGTAAGTTGGAATTGGTACGTCTCGTAAAATTATCCCACCACCCCTTGCATGGATGAGGGTCATTCATTACCTTTCTTGTTTGTGATGGGTCTAACGTAAGCAATGATGGGTGTGAAGATGGCTGAGTTTCTAGCTGGTCTTGTCTTACACGAATCCTTATTGTTACACGTGATGCCATAGCAATCCCTTTCGATTTTAAAAGCGATCTCACACGAACTGACATTGCAACAACGAGAGACGCATTCATCGATCGTTGAAACAACCCCGAGATCAGAGAAATTGCCCGCGTGGATGCCAGCCACCAAGGTGAGATTCTCTGCCTTGTGAATGTGAGGACAGCCTCCTTTACCAGCCAACGTCTTGGTTGACCCTACAACAGTTGGAAACAATGAGTGATAGAGTATTCGCATCGGACATCATTACTGACTATTCTTGAATTGATCATTCGATCACTGCCTCTTTTAACACACAATGATAGGGGCTTCCAGAAGACCGTTATACTAGAGAGGCTATTGACAGACCTTGAAGAGAACTTCATCTTTGAGACTCAATGTACTTTCATCGAATGAGCAGTTGACTTGCATATCAGTGCTAGAGTGTCCGCAAACGAAGACAGTCGCATTCCATCCAAAGGTGTGCACAACGAAAACATCACATGAACTAGCAAAAGAGCTGCACGAAGAACTAAGATTATATTTACCTTGCATTCGCTGTCTGCTTGACACTTCATGTTTGACAAAAACAATTTTTGGATTATAGAAAGAAGAAAACGCTTGCTTCGTGTTGCATGTTTCGTCTGAGTAACAACTGACTGAAAAACACTGCGGACCAAGCATGAAGGCAAGATTACAAGCTGGCTCTACTCCGCATGCGTGGATGCATTGATCGAAACTATCAACAGTGCCCTTATCGTCGTATGTGCCCGCGTTGATACCACGAGACATGGTGACGTTCTCTTGCAATTGGCCAACGCTAAACGTATAGGTCTTAACCTCTGCGTCCGTCTCTTCTTCTTTGTAAACTGTTTTGTTTCTAAAAGTGTCATTATGCAGTGTCGGTAGCGGACTTTTCGTTACCGTGACAGTGACTGGTTGCATGGTGGTCGCTACAACAGGTCGTTTGCTGGTGGTCCTTTTCACAGTTGGTTTACTTGTTGCTGTTATAACATCTTGCTTAGGAGCGGGTGTTACTTCTTCATGTGGATGGGTCGTTGCATTTAGAGATGGCTGACTTTGAGTTTCATTGCTCAGCATCGGAGTGATTGCAACATCTATTAAATTACATTAATAGTGAAAGATAAATGCGAGAGGTATTGTTGAAACAATCTAGTAGAGGGGTATGTTAATAACCTTAACAGTTCTTCTAACAGTTTGAAACATCCCATTCTGCTGTAACGTATTGCGATGGCTAATGAACCATTTGGGATGTTATTTTGACCTGATCTATCCTGGTTGGAACAAAAGCTATCTATGAAAACAATCAGAAATAACTTGTCTTGAAAGTCTCTGCTAATGACAATTTTCGTCTTTAGTAAATTGGAGAATATCAAATATTGAGATATTTATAACATGACAACTAGATAAGGTCTCTCTCTATCAGTGTGAATATCTCGCTTTGTCACTTGGCATTGGGTAAGCATAAATCAGTCAGATTGTAAACGATGCCGTTAATCTATAGTACGATCAGTTCACAAACCTTTTAATGCATAAACATCATTGGCCATCTGTCCACCTAAGCCATAACGACACTTTCGAGACATGCCATACTTTCTGTAATCTTCTTGTTGATTTTTCATAGCAAAACACTGACCCCCTTTCTGGAGGGCGAAGTACTTCATGCTTTGTTTCCTGGCTACTTTAGCACATACGCCAACTGGGTCTTGTCTCTTCTGAAAGTCATCCTGTAGAAGCACATCCGTCTTTTCCATTCTGCTGAATGCTCTATCTTGAAGGTCAGACCAACATCCAAGGCTAATCACAGAACCTAAGAAATTAAAAAAAAAAATGCTTTCTTAGACATAATAGACAATTCATATGGAATAACCTTGTTTCTTATTGGAATGACGTTGCTAGTGGAACCAGGTTTAAGCAGCTCCTCAAGTAGCAATTGCATGGTATATCATTATACCCTCAGACGAAAGATGATCCCAGAAAATCGAATTTCAGCTGAAAATATTTTAAAAATTGATTGATGTAATCTATTGCTAATCCTTACTGTTCTGGAATTCTTGACATTTTTAATGTATGAAAAGAAATTAGACTACAATTACAAGTGCAATTTTTCACACACAGTTTTCAACAAAGAAAAGCTTTAATAGAATATGGAAAAAATTCAATTTCATGTACTTTTTGAAA
>JANVCG010063225.1:22102-36712 GCA_025505365.1 Haliclystus inabai
AAGGGGAAATCAGGTGTAACAAGCAGCCCCTTCTCGGCGTTGAGAGTCGCTCCACAGTCTGAGACATAAGATTAATTTCATTCACAGTAAAAAGAGGGTGTGGCAACGTAGTCAATATAAGAAGGGGCCTTGTATCAGTCTGCATATAATCAATAATAATAATAATAATAATAATAATAATCAATAAATATATAATATAATCAATGATCTATTTATTGAAAAAAGCCGAAACCAATAGTGCTATATACACATTTATTAAAGTGAGCTTACAGTATGTTTTGAAATCGCATTTTGCTGCCAAATCGACGACTCGGTCCTCTGATAACGCTTCGTCAAATATTTTGAATTCGTCGACGTAGCCGTTGAGGTAGCGCCCGTCCTTGTGTCGACCAACGCCCACTTTTTGATCCCAATCCTGCGAGATGAAGCCACGGCCATTTCCAAGACCACGCAGGGATCCATTGACATAGATTTTCGCCAGTTGAAACGCAGCATCGTAAGTGGCTACTAGATTGTGCCAATTCTTTGCGATAACAGCTGCGGGATCTGAGCACATCAAGACGATAAATACGACGACAGATCTTTCACTGTAGATAACAAACGATGCATTAGGATTGTTTGATTTACCTACCTGTAGTGACATTGAAAATGGTGTATCCAGTCTCGTTCCTATGAAACCACCTTACCATGCCATTGACAACCTCGAAGTGAAACTGACCCTGTTGGTGCATTGAGTGGCCACCAATCGTATCGAAGATCGAATGCGTTCCCATGACATCGTCGAGAGCAACCCAGACTGAGACCGTGATTGCATCTTTCGGTTTCACGCGCATATTTTTACCATCGATGAGTACATCCCCACCATGCTGTAATACAGCGGCATGTCTACATGAGCTATGGGTGTCATATAAACCGGCACCGTGATCTAAAAACCCATTACTACTCATTGGAGATTGATCGAGTACAATATCTTCATCCATCTTCTCGAATCCAAGATCTTCAATCAAACCTTGATGGCCGACGCCAGGAATTGCAGAGCGACTCGATTTGAAATCAACAGAGCCTAACACACCAGATAAACTCAGGTCAGGTCATCAATAATATAATTCTATGCTACGTTACGATGGACTTCTTTAGAACGAATGAACTGAACGTTTTCCTATTTTGACGCGTGATTTTAATTACGTTCGATCGACCAATGAGATGGGATGCATACTTTCTTGAATAAATCATAAAACAAGTGAATGGCTAATTTATCAGTCATTTTCCTTCTTTTTAGAACCAGCTTCTATTTTCTGAACATCCCAATACTGTATTGGCATCAGCCAATCAAATGGCAAAGACTCTTTAAGCAATTGGATAATGTCATATAGAACATACTGCTGACCTGTCGATGTGTCGTTGTACAATTCGACTTTGAGACACGGCGTCAATCCTTGCCACGATGTGGGATGAAAACGAACAAATCTCGTTATGACAGGATGCTTCAACACAATCGAGGTCGTATCATTATCACCATTGTTACCAGTAAATTCCTGTAAGAACACATCACAGCATAAAGATTGACTAATATCAAATCCCTATGCTGTGTAGCCAACTTTGAATGAGTGTTATCATACGGTTACATGAAACAGGTGAACATCACAGCACTCACCTTTTCTCTGCGTTTCTCTTTGTACGGTCTCCAATTTCTTCCATCAGGGCTCAGACCGAGGGTGAATCGTTTTGTCCATCCGTGGCTTTGACCTTTGGTTGAAATCCTACAAAATGACATCGATGAACCGAAGTCGATTTGCAGATACGGAGGGTCACTGGATCGTTTGTTTGAGCACCATCCTGGAAGAGAGACAAAGAAGACCACACTGAAACGAGACATAAGAGCGACTGTAAGATAATCCAATCAGTATAAAGCACACTAGTATGTTCATTCACTTCAAAAGCAACACTAGTAGTAGCGATGTAGATGGCCCTAATGTTCACCTGTTGTATCTATGATACGGATACAAACCTTTGCTGCGGTCGTTAATTCTTGCTTGCGATGGTGAGTAAGGCAGCGTTTGTGATGATGCCGTGAATTGGTTGTCTGAGAACTTGTTAGTATTCAAACCAAGCGGATGCCAGCACCCTACATCAATGCCAGATAAATAAGAGGGTATTCAATATTCTTACATGGGACGTTAGGGAGGAGAGGGTGACACACTTATCATTTACCTACAATATACATAGACAATTTTGGAGGCCTGAAATGTGTTTGATGTGTTACTTGAATTAAGGCCTCAACTTTGTATTTGTCCAACAGTATTGCTGTCATTAGCCCCTCAACCCACTTAGTATCAGGGTCAGGGCCATCGTGTTCACCTAACAACGATTATTATACAATAAACACAAATTGATATTAAATTTGGATGATGATGTGGATCACGTGGTGTTGTGTCATGTTGAACGAACGTTGTCTTATGTTGAAAATGTATCTTTAAAAGTTGTGGATGTCCATGAGTGCGTTTGTTTTACCTTCGTCTTTTGGTTCATTCTCTTTGTGAATATGTTTACGTTTTGTTTCTGTTCTTTCTTGTTTTCGTTTAGTGACCGTGTAATTCCCAGGCGATTTAAGAGACGCCAAGCCCTCTACAGGTGAAGCAGTGGGAGCAAAAAACGTTTTCAACTGTTTATTTAATACAATGAGTAACTGTCTTTTGTCGTCATAATTCGTTTGTTGGTAGCGTACACTAGATGGCGTCACGTGTTTAATCGTTACGTGTTTGGTTTTCGTCCACGTCTTCCGTTTGATCGATCTAGCGTTTCTATTTAACACATAATATTTAGACGTAAACAAACCTGTGCGTTGATGCTCATTCCTAGATGTTATAATCTTCGATGTTTCAGGTATTGGTATATCAAGGGTGGGTACAAACATCTTGCGTGTTGGCACCATTTTCAACTCAGTCCCTTCGCCATCTGCTTGTGAGAGAACGGTGGCGTTGACGTTGTCTAAGTTGCTATGTAATAATGTTTTCGCAGAGTCTGCTACGTCGACGGCATTTTGATCAGGTTCATTGATATCATCAGTGTCATCTCGTTGCGTTCCTCCTGTGATCATCGTTTTGGTCTTGATTAATTCGCTATTTCTCCCAATACCGGCGTCCTTATTACGTGGCACGAAAGCAGCGTCTTCTCTTAACAGGATAGATTGGGGCATCGTAAAATTTGATGAGGGTAAGACTGAATAGGGGCTTAATGAATCTTGGTCAACGGCAGAGTAATCGTCTCTACCACCACCGTTTCTAGCTAAATCCCTTGTGTCAGGTTCTATAACAAATCTTGGGATCTCTGATCTTTGTTGTGGGATGTCACCGAAAGGCACACTGGGATATGTAAGATGTTCCTGTTGTTTTGGTATTAACGGATCAGGCGCTGAGTAATGGTCGATCGGTAGAGAGATGGCCGTACGAGGAACAACCACGCCCATAGGCTGCAGGTACTGTTGCTGCATAGGAGAACGCGGCAATACGCCACCTAATAGAGGCTGTTTTGAATTCCTGATTTGATGGGGTGGCATAGAAAGAGACTGTGCGTTATACATCGAAGATCGGCCGTTTAATCTATTAATCGGTCGTATGTAAGTCCTAGGTATATCCTTAAATCTTGGATCGTCTAACAGTGACTGTCGTTTAATTTTCATCTGAGATCTTCTTGTAGTGAGATTCGAATGTGAGGTAGCATTCGCAGTAGTCCTTTGAGGCAAATGTTTTCGATGTTTTCTGGACGATGTAATTGATTTATGATCTAGTTTAATAGTGATTCTATTGTTCTTCTTTGAAGACATTTTTTTCACTGCATAGTAGCCTGTAGTGTGGTTACTTGGTGTTGATTTGATCGTGCTATTTACATTGGTTAATTTAATTGACGACCAATCGTCTTTGTTACGCGATGATTTTCTCACGGCTGTTACGATTCAAACAAACAAGTAAATCAATTACAACAAAAAACAACAAAATTTATTTCATCTTTCGATCAGCTATTCTGATCGACATTCGATCAAAGCAGAACTAAAACCTGTTTTACTGGCCGGTCCCCCTTTCAGTGCGGCAAAAGTGTTGGTGCAGATAAATTGACCGCTTCATAACTGCAGATACAGAAACTTTTAATTGCTTGACATGAGAGTTGACTTAGTTTAATAATTTAGCAAGTCATAAGTGGTCATTGCAGGCAGTGTGGCTGCTAGAGCAGGGGGACATGGTGCATCGCAAATTAAATATTTAAATACGCTGTTTCAAGAAACCAATTCTCTTATAAGCCTAACCGATAGAAGAAAAAGAACACCTACTTGAAACGACCGTTCGAGAAACAAATCTCTAAGGATTCCTCACAGATAGAAGACTCCAATTGTAGAGTATCGTATACACACGCGCATAATTCTGAGGGTTTGAGATTTGAATCACAAACAAGCTTGCATTTTCCGACCACCTGACCAAGCTAACTAACTGATAGGAAACTCAAAATAATACTTACCTCTCTTTGAGAACGAGGGCCTTCGTAACGCGACGACCTTGGTATTTGAATTCGGTTTTTTTATAAACCCGCACGATTTCTTATGCAACGGATTGCATTTAACACCATAACATTGTCTCTTAGTATATAACGCAACATTCGGTTTATGGCCGCTACCGCAGCATAGTTTTATGCATTGCTGAAGCGAGGCTGAGTCACCTAGCGCTACAACCGTCGAATGGTTTAAACCGTTGCTTGGTAACCAGTTATGACGTATATTTCCACCGCCTAGACAACGAGGTAAGATTTTCACTTTCGAGCAGTTTACATCTGAAACATAAAACAGATCGACATTTTGAAAGAGTTGGTTAAATGAAAAGTATTGCTCTGTTGTGAATTCAGACGTATCCAAGAGGCAACAACGAATATACAGCAACAACAACACATTCGTCACTTCAAATATAAACAGTGAAGATTCTGATTTCGGAAAATTTAGAATTGAGGAGTAAAGTTTCAAAACGAATTAAGAACAACAACATGAGGTCAGACAGCGATTTTTGACAATTGAATCAATTTGTACAGCACATTGAGTCACAACATGTTCTCTTTTGAAGAAGGTTGCATGAAGATGTAGACTGCTTAACAAAGGGACGCTAAGAATTGTCATATTCAAATGGGCATCCACAGCGTTTAATTTTTGTTTAGGTTGCGTGCTGCATGTTTTTGAATCTACAAAGACCGCAAAAAATTAGATTAAAAAAACTCGAAACAGGTGATACAATTATCAAATCAAACAACGTCAAAATTAAATGGTATCAATGAAGCGAATCGTTTAATCATCAACAATCATTTAACACGTAAATGTGACCTAGATAGGTTAAGTACCAGATACGCTCCGTTGGCTGCTGCTTATTTGCAATCAGTGAATCGCTATTTGCGTGCGCGCAACTCAGTTTAGACCATAGCGCTGTCAAATCACGCAGATTACACGCGGCGATGGACAAGGTTGCACAAATTTAAAAAACGACCTCGAATTTTGCAAGAGCAAAGGAAATATCGAATAAATTCAATTAAAATTATCAACTTGAGTTTTTCCAAATTTGAAATCATAGATTTCAAATCAAGCAAAGTAAGCTTTTTGATCGTAATTAATTAAAAGATTAAATAGTTGCTATGAAATGATCATTTGCAAGTGAGCTAAGTTACTTATGTTCCAAGGTCTTCTATGCGAGGGGTAACAGTAGCCTATAGAGTTATAAATTAGAGGATTTAAATCAATATTTAGATCTGCCACAAGGCATAAGTTGAAACGATGCGTTCGAACAAACATTTTGAACACATAAGAGAGCAGTAGAAATATCTGCAGAATTCTACCGAACTGAAAATCTAAGTAAAAGCTATAAAACATAAACTACACAACAATTGCAAATAGACAGAAATTAATAATAAAAATTAGAAAATAATAATCTAAGATTGCATGCAGACATTTTGTTACGTTTGCGGGGGTTAGGTGATCGAAGAATTGAAATCTAGAAATAGTCTCAAAAAGGAAAACGGAGAGTATGTTGTTGTTTGCCTTGAAAATTATCAGTCTTGGTAAAGGGAGGGGTTGTATGCGTTGTGCATAGAGAAAGGTTTACGTCTGCAGCGATTAGCGTTTTCAAAACATAGTTGGTCTTACGTCCTTCTTATTCTGCACTTGTAATGATCTTTTCGTTCCAAGATCAATAGATGAAAAGATCAAAGCGACTGACCAACACAACGATGATTCTCATATAATATGTTATTGAACAGTTGTTTAACGCATCTCAACATACCTCTAATAAAAATACACCATTCCATCCATGTTATCAAGATAACAATAGCCCATCTCCAATGTTTTACATTCGCGTACAAAGTACTCAACCCAAAATGAAGGTTCCTACGTCTAAATCCAATCATTTAGATAATAATTATAATCATTAAATCAACCAATCACTACTTAATATTAATCCATTTGTTGTAATAAATTCAATTAAAATACAGTATACTTTCATCTCCGTGTTTTAATGTGTGAGGCTTCTGTCTTATGCACATCCTGTTAGCTGATCAAGGGTATCGCCAGTCCGTTATTTTTGATTTCGCGTTGAACACCGTTTGCTTTCCCCAATGAGTTGCTTGGACATAGCTGTTTGCTTCATTGGATTCGATCGCTGCACTCAATCGAGCACGGTCGCTGATGATATCATTTAGAAGGTATTTCCAATAGGTTAAGCCTCGTTACGTCAGTAGAATCGAGTTAATAACAGTCTGGCCCTTTCACTTAACTAAACTGAATTAATACCGTGACATCGAGGGGTTAAAGGCCGGGTCATCTATCAAGATTCGCTTGTCTTCTCGATTATGACCAATTTAACAATTTTTGATGAGGAAAATCCAAACGAATTAAATTATCACAATTATCTAAATAATTTTACTCTTTTATAGCCTTTAATAGTTATTTGAAAAAGCCGTTGAGATCGAAAGGAACAAGATACAGCGAAGAAAAACAATGGAAATACACTAGATTTCCATTCGGAGATTTCATGGTATGTAGGTCTTAGGAAAAAAAGGAGGTAAAGAAAACGTAGATACTATACTGCACGTAACAACGGAAAAGATTATTGTAGAAAAACATCAAATATCGAAGAATGATTACGAAAAAAAGAAGAGAGAATCAAGGTTAGGAGGGAATGCTTAATTGGTAATAATCAGTGAGGGTCAAGCGGTTGTCAAACATTTGAATCAAGGCGGGCAGAGGGCACGATCACTCGAGCAGGTCACTCTTTTGTTATTGTTCGCTTATGAAAACGCTGTTAAATTCAGGGCGGTTGAATATACATGGGTCAACCGTTTGCAATTGGATTTGATTAAATGGATCGCATAGCAACAAATTGGGTCACAGCGCTGATAAACTTGAAATTCACTGATTCAATTATCAACAAGGATAACACCGCAGATAATTATATACTGCACATTCACTCCAGTCTTGGGTATCATTGGCCGCGACTTAACTCTGCTGCCTACACAGTCATGCAACGTTTAAAGGCATTGACGATACCAGTGTAAGCTTTACACACAACGCATGGGGTGGAGCGTGTTCTTCTGCCACCGTTTGACAGATGCTTCTGATAGGATGCTAAATAACATCTCCCAATGCGCTCTATAGCTTGAGACTGACGGAGAGAATAGCTCAGCATTAGAGACATCTCTGCCTATACGTGTAGTGCATTCGCTCTGGCATTCAGCTACGCAGCCATCATCAACCCATTCAATAGAGCAACCAAATAGCACTGACTTGGTCTTCAGGGAGCCAATCGTAGCTCATTTGTCTCACTCATTCTATAAAGAAAGTCAAATTAATAGTTTGGCAGTACTTATTCAGGGAGGGGTCATTTCTTAATTAGAATTGTAGTAATAACAGGTGAGTTTATAGATTAGCTTGATCACTATGGCTTGATCTTGGCTACTATAGTAACATCAATATCTATCTGTCATTCAATGGCATCGTCATTAACTATCAATTATAAATATAAATACATATATAAATAAATAACTGCTCTACGCTTCTGTGGTACGTGAAGTTTTACTTTTGTTATTAGACCCGTTAGATGATGTTGATTGCAACCGTTGAACTGTGATTAACAGCCCATGGCAATGTACGATTTTTTTAAACGCTTTTCTAAAGTGACGATTCCTTACACTGTAAATAATCCAATTGCAGCAGGAGTTCGCATGCGATAGATAAATAACCAATCGCGTGAGACGTGCGTCTAAATCATTCGATCGGTAAGCTTTGATGCACGTGGTTACAAAATACGGCGTCCAACACAAACAGAACGTACCAACAACAACCATGATGGTTTTAGCCGCTCTTGCTTCACGTACAATAGAAGCAAACCGACTAGATGTACGCCGATCTAAATTTCGTCGCGATAAATTTCTGGTCTGTCGACGTACCTCAGAGAAGATTCTAGAATAAGCAAACGCCATGACGCAGAGAACGAAAACGAAATAGAACATGATGGATATGACCGTGACGTGCCTCTTTCCGATAAAATTAACCTCGCAATGAAGAATGGCAATGTTGAATCTCAAACTCAAAACTCCTAGGTACGGAAAGAGTGCAGACGTCAGGGCGAGTAGCCACATTGAAATCACAACTAAGGCAATTCTTCGTTTGGTGATGAACGTCCTGTGTCTCAGTGGCCATTTGATAACGATGTACCTCTCTAAGCTAATAGCGGCTAAATGCAGAATGGAGACAGAGCAAAGAAAAACACCCAACGTAGAAGAGATCTGACACCATAAACAACCAAATACCCAACGACCAAGTAACATCGTGATGGCTATGTAGAGGATCCGTGACAAAGGTACGAGTAAATCAGTCACGGCCAATGAACATATCAGTATGTTTGTCACGGTTTGAAGTTCACGAAAGCGTACGATGGCTATGCAAATGAGTAAATTACCAAAACAACCAATCACCACCAACAGAAATAGAAATATCGAATAAGCAATTGCCTCGTTGCGGTCAACTGTCTGTGAGATGCTACCGTTACAACCAGCGATGGATGCGTTGGTAGAGAACATCGATGAAAACATTCTCCTCAACACATGCACGTGCGTCCCTCTTTTTCAAAAGAAGGTCTCAATCATCCAAACGTCGAATAACAACAACATCAGCTATCATCGTAGTTGTTTTTCATCAAAATAAAACATCTGATAGCCACAGCATCTAAAAATAGGTCATCGCATGTAAACTTCAACGTCTAACGCACCTGTCTCTACTTGCATCGTAGAGTGCCTTGCGCAGACAACAGAGAAACAACGCGGCTGTATGCTATACTAACACATAACCAGTAAGATCGGTTACAAAAAGTATTAGTGTGAGTATCATGTGCTAGCGCTCAGGCTTAACGAATGACCATCGATGGTTGGTCGGTCATCTAGGAACGTATCGTAAATAGAAATAGAAAATATCAAACGTTTTAAGTAAGTGGGAAGATCATCACGAGAAATCAGAACATTTGTTCATTTACATTAGGAAAGTCACACGCAGATGAAATTGAATGGCATAGTGCCGACATGTAAGGGTTTCTGAAGGAAGCGCATCAACGAAAGATGAAAAGGGCTCAAACCAAAAACACACATTTGTGATTAAATCAACAGAAGCAGAACCTATAATTGAGAGATCTATTGCTGTTTAATCGTCCAAATGTATTAAAGACATTCAAGAGTAATAGATGGGTGAATACCCCTTGGCAATTAATGTGGCTGGGGAATAATCATTGGCTTTCTATTCGATTTCTTTATAGATTACAATGTCACCTTGTAGTTGTAACAATCAGACTATCATAGTAAATTTGAGGAAATAAGAACTGATTCAGTTGGCAGATATCCAAATATAAAAAGATTTATCAAATTGTTAAGAAATAAATATCAATATATGGGAAAAAGTAGTAACAGATTTTGAGAATGACTTTAATTTATAAGCAGATGGGTTTGACCAGTAGCCGTGAGTTTAATTAATAGTTTGATGGTCAAGGAAGATGACCAATCAGAATTTTACAGACAAATCGCAAGCTGATATTTATTGAAAGAGATAAATTCAATCCAATCCGATTGTGCTATCAGTAATTCAACGTAATGATAAAGCGACAAAAGCAATAGTCTCTCCCCAGATTTATAATTAAATCCATTTCTAAATCCGAATACATATTTACAAATTACAAGAAGTGGAATCGTAATTTTTAAATCTAGATGACCAACTGTCACACGTATTTCACGTATATACAAATTCTCGCATAAATCAGAACAGAACCATGTCCTGATGAAAAGATGCATTGACGTCAATAGCTCAAAATTAAAATTAACATACGATCATCATTCAGTCTAAAATACTGTCAAATATAAGAGTTATTATCAACTGATGTAGCCTGACAGTCGATGACATGAATCGTCTAACGCTGATATTAAGTGAGTCGGCCTATTGGTTAAATCCGAAAGCTGTCACTTCAATTTGAATGTAATGTTCGATGGGTGGTCTGCTCGGTGGGATTGGTCTAATAATTAATCATAATTAAAATAATTATCTCCTACTTGAATGTTGATTGGTTGATAGGGACATTGCCAGCACTCAAATTATGAATCATGGCGGCGATTTGAGAGTGTTTGTCCAATTCGGCGAGGGCATTTTTCAACTTCTTTCGCAAGTCTTCACTTTCCAACTCGTGTTTACGACAATTGCTTTCCAATACAGTTATCTGAAAAGGTAATAAACCAAAATAATATATCAGACCTTTGAAGATGTTGATTCTATTTGATTTTTGTTTTGCTTTTCAGATTAACTCACATGGTCCGTTTGCTTTTCACTCTGTTTCTCGGCATCGAGAAGCAGCGAACGGAGTTTATGGCTCTACAATTGAAAAAAAAAAATAGGATAAAGTGATAGTTGCTTTATTAAGAAGTATTACGGAAGGAACAAGTGACTTTTGTTTGAAGGTTATAAACCTCAAGACGAATAGACGATCAACAGATTCTGCTCACAAACACATCGGAAAAACGAATGACAGATGAGAGCTAGAGGATTAAACATGAGACTTCAACGAAGAAATAAAAGCGTTTTCACTTGAAGAAATTTGTCTTCTGTATCTTGTCATCTTGAAAGCACTGCACGATAGTGAGGCATTTGGTTCATTGACGTAAGAAATAGTGCGTTTTTCTAAAAGGAGTTGAGACTAACCTCTGCATCAGACTGAGTTTGTCTGAAACGATATTGAGACAGCAATCTTTCAGTTTGAGCTAGAGATTGACTTTTGTTGTCTAGCAACGAGCGATGATCCTTTTCGCGTTTCTAAAAAGAACAAAACCATTTTAGTAACATCATAATCTGATACTGACACTGAAAACAAGTTGTTCGATACTAACAGGTGGTCATTTAAACAAGTCAAGGAAGATGTTTACAAGTTGTGAGGTTTTTATATTCAAACGATTTGCCAAAGGGATGAGAGTAGATTTTTTCTCGACTATTGGCGCAACATGGTCACACACAGTCTCACGTACTGACCACAATTGAGAGGTAGTCTTTATCAGCAGGTCTTACCTCCAGTGAATCAAGTCTTTGTTCATATAGACATATAATATCAGACACTTTAGAATCTTTCAACTAAAAATAGATGGATGGTAATTACACACACTATGTAAAAAATGCAACTGATCAGTCGGCTATTTCTTATCAAGGACATATGTGTTAATTACTAGTATGCAACTGGAGGTCAACAGCACATAGAGGAGGATGATGTTGAGGATATGGTATTCTACACCACAAAATACTGACTGTTCAATGTCAGTTGCAATGTGAAAATTAGCATGAAAATAATTGAATTAATGCTGCACAGAGGGTGTCACCTCTATAAAGCGGTCACCTGTTATAACGGTCATATCGTCTACTACTTATAGCTGGCTGTTGAGTATGGGTTTCACTGTAGCATCTTTGTTTTGATCTGAGGCTGAATCATTCAAGCTGAGTCAGCAAGAACAATACACTGAAAACATTACCCAATCTAACAATGCCTTCAAACGAGTAATGGCCTGCCTGGGGCAACTCACATCAGTTAACAACAACTCTCATATAATCAAAAACTATTCAAATTCCAAGAGAAACTTACCTCCAATCCGGTTTTAAATTTATCAGTTAGATTTGATACGTTTTGATTTTCCTTATTGTTTATTGCTGAATTTGATAGGATGCGAGATGATGACACAAGGGTCATTGGGAAATCCACCCCTTTGAGAATAGGGGACGATGTTTGCTGTTCACTCATGCGTTCAATTACTTCTTGGCGCTTAATGTTGACGTCAACAACAGACTCAGCCAAACTGCAAATGAAATCAATTGACAATTACAGGGATAGATATAGGTAAATGTTGAGATAAGTCTTCAGTGTGGAATGTTCTGCTGTGTGTGACTTTAGATTTAATTAATCTAGATTGTTTGAGTTCAGTGATCCTGTTTTATACCAAGATGACATGACGACATGATAGCGCATTGATCAGAGGGACCCTTTGTACATCATTTATATTCATTATTTATTATTTTATTATTTTTTATTAATTGATTTAATTATTTTTAATTATTAATTTAATTTATCAACTATTATTTTTTTGCTTATTATTCCCGATAAACTTTTCTCTTTTAAAGCCTGCATTAATGTATAAAGGAGAACCACTTCGTATAACCTCATCTAATTATGACATACCTTTGTGAAGGTATGACCCCGTTGCCAACGCAACTGACAGTCAAGTCAATCGCACAGTTCACAAGATACGGCTCTTGACTCATCAGCATGGTCGATAAGATTGTATTGAAACGATTATCTTTGAAAAGAGTAGTCAATTTATCCTGTAAAAAAGTGAATAAAGATGTTATACTCTGTAAAGAGAAATCAACTATTAATGAATATAAATACCATAATTATTACCTCAATCATTGCATTATCTTGAGCTTGTAAAGTTAACAGCTTTGCAGCAAGTAATGAAATTGATGCCAGTTCAATCTGACGATCGCTGTTTGAGAAAGACATTGCAATGCATTACAGGTTCAGTTCATTTGGTAGATAGAGAATCTTACAATGGCAGCAAAAACTACAGATAAAAAATCTTATCAGTAAAATGTGAAATATATACCAACAGACAGCTACAAAATTACAAGTTTCAATCCAGACAAAAAAATAAGATTTCAAAAGTCTTACTTTTAGCTGCCTAGCATAAGATCAAATTCCTAGAATTAAAAATGTTTTCTATGCTATACTGCAAATCACATTGCTATTGGTTTGTTGCTTGTCTAGCACCATACAAAAATATCTAGGCAGCCGATACAATGGTGTATTCTACCTATACATAGACCTACATAATGATAAAAACAAAGCTGAATTGCTATCTTACTATTCTGCAGCTGTTTCTGTCAATACCATATTAGTACTGAACGTGAACTGTTGATATATGGTCATCAAATGGTTGAGAACGTCATCAGCATTCAATGCCTTATTGATTGCATTGCGACAATGAGCATCATTTGATAAACATGCACCAATGTTAAAGAATCTAACTCTTATTTGCGAAGTAATCAACCTATCTCAAGGGCCACTCATTACAACAGTAAAGACGATATGTGAACAACTTGAAAAAGACCTTATATGTTTGCATTGGTTTAAAACTGGTTGCAACATTCTCGTCTCTCAAGATGTTGATGCTCATTGAAGAACAGCAATTAAGATTGAAGATCAAGATGTTTCCATATAAAGAGACCTATTCATACTCTACTTGGATGAGATGCAAAAATCAAGCTGACGCAATTCATTTTGATGGTTTGAAATCAATAAGGAACAGCGCTGTAAAAGCCAAATCTAATGTAACAGATATGAAAGGATATTTAATACCAGCTTCAAAAGTTGTTTGCTAAAAAGAAGTTGATTCTGATCAAAGAAATCTAGATTTGATTGTGTGAATGTAAAGCACGTTTTCATAGCATGGCTGATGATCTGATTTGTACTCTTCTCTGCATAGATATCAACATGATTGGAAATTAGCTCCTGGAACAGAAAATCAAATTTTGACATATTATATGACATTTATAAAACCTACAAATATCGACGTCTTGTTTGTTATTTCATATTAGTGAATAAGAATACTATCTATGTGGTCATTACAGACAGGTGGTTTTACAAAAAAGGTTTTGCTTGAAAGTGATTATCATTGAATGACCCCTCACTTTCATAAGTAACTTGAACAAAAACTTGCAAAATTATGATCTTATAGATAAAATAGCAATTGTTATGTAGTTGTGAATAGCTATAGACACATAACATTACTCACCATGTAGATTTGATCTAAGCAACCAATAGCGTAGTTGGCAACTTTTATATTGATGTTTGCATTTGTTTCAGTTGAACAGATCAGCTCACATAATTGACTGATCACTGTTGGTGATTGTGTTGGTCCTTGCTTTTGCGAATTCAAGGCAATGCTTTGTCTCAGTTGTGGCAATGAACAGAAATGAGTGACAAGTTCTAGGATCTACAAAACCGAGGAAGACAAGAAAAT
>JANVCG010063226.1:0-18095 GCA_025505365.1 Haliclystus inabai
GAACACCACTCTCGACGGTTAAAGGCTCTGAAAATGCGTTACCAACAGAAACCTGTTGCAGACGACCAATTAAAAAACCTGACAGCCATGACAATAATTCATATGCAATGCCATGGGATAACCTGGGATAACCTCTAACTGCTGTTGTGCTAACATTCATGAACGAACATTAAGCATTTGGTGCAAAATTTTCCGCTAAACAGCTTGGATTTTGTTCTTTTCTACATGGGAGATCGTGTCTCCCCATATTTCATTAGCCTACAGCATGATTGGTTTAACAATCAGCTTGTAGAGTGAGTTTTGAATAGCGGTGTAACTCATCGGGGCTCCCTTCAACCACCACTGAGTCGAATTCTAAGCCTTAAGTGCTTTTGTGCACAAATCATCTATCCTGTAGCATTGTTTGCCTGAGTGGTGTAGAGTAAAACCTAAGTATTTATGCATTTCTGTATGTGTCAGCATTTTATTACCAATGGAAAATCCAGTATTTGATTGGATGATGATGATGATGATGATGATGAATTGATGATGATGAAAAAGACACCAAGATTCATCAAAGCAATCAAAGTTACTTGCTTTAGGCGTGGCGTTGGGAATATTGGCATATAAACTCGATATGTGTTAATTGTGGTTAAAATCATATTTTTTGGTGGTGGTTAAACTTCATTTAAATAGCAGTTCATGTCGTTTTTCATAACAATCTTTTGCCTTAGTTTGAAATTTTCCAACTATCATATTCAATAGGTTTTACGTGGTTATATTTAAAAAAAAAAATTGATAAAATAATAGAAAATTACGCAGGTGACGTCTTCAAAGTATAAACAGTTTTATGACTGGTAACTAATGGAGTTGATTCTAGTTTGTTGATCTTAAAGTTAATGATACAGTTTTTATATTTGTCTTGGTTCAAAAATTGTTATTTAGAGTTGACAAAAGGAGAAATACAAAAAAAGTGGTTAGAGATTAATAAATTTTACAGTTTATGTTTTTTTTTAATGAATTTGCTTTGATATATCATCAAGACAGAATGAAAACTATGTTGGCTTTATCTGGAGTGCATGGTTGCCCATAGTTCTAGCAATTTCAAAACAAAATTTCCACACCCCCAAACCGCACAGTTTTGTACTCACAAATTACAAAAATATCACAAATTCAGGCCATTTTGATTCTCATAGCTGGAATCTGACTCATTACTGTTTGATTTTTGGAATGCCATAGAGGAGAATCCAAAAAATTCATAAGGAGGCCTATTTTTTGGATCCTCAAAATTGAAAACATACTGAATAAATGATACACTTAGGAATGGCACATCCAATCAAACATGTATGGGAGGTATAGCCTCATTGGTCTCGAAAATAAAACGAAGATATGCATGAATGTGTATAGCCTACGTCACAGACCTTAATGTTTCGAGAACGTTTTGGTGAGTGTCGCAGGCTTGAAAGTGAAAAGCATTGTTCAATATTAAAAATGTTTTAATTTCTTAATTTATAAAAACTGCGGTGTCTACAATCACTTGCAAAGATACAAAATGATTATTTCATCGGAATCGCGAGTGACTTTATGATACAAAACAGATCGTGAAAAATTAAAATCCACAGGTTACAATCCCCATGATGTATCATTTTTGTATCCTAGAGTAAATGTCTAGTAATTCATTCTTTTACCTGAACCAAAAGCGAATTTTGATGTTGTCCTGAAGTCAGCATGCGCAGGATCCCCTCTGGAGTCTGGGCCAGTTATTATGTGCTACATATTTTATTTGTGAACAATGATGCACGGAAGTATCATATTAAACTAGATGAATTTGAATCTTCGTAGTGTAATATAGCAGTGATACTCAACAGTTTTCAAAGTGCAAATTACCAATTTATATTTCAAACAAGATGAATAACGAAATCAAAATCAAATATAGATAGCAATATTAAATTCCGATATCAATATATATCAAATATCAATATCAAAATAACAATCAAGCTATCAAGCATTTTAATAAATAAATTAATAAATAAAATATCACCATCGTGCAAACATAAAGTTTCCACTTAATTATTAACGGTGTATCAACCTATATAGCTAGCTATTAAACATACATTAATCTGATTGGTTGAATTTTATCTGACTATACATGATTAGCCAAACCTAGAATGAAACTATAAGATAAGCATTCGTATATACCCAAGTCTTAATTTATCTTCAATTTATCTTTTACTGCCTTTATTTATCTTGTGTCCATTTGATCAATGAATCAGTCAATAACTTTAGAATGATAAAAATGCAAATCTGTCTTTGTTATTGCTATGACGACCACAAATAACCAGGGGCATTTAAGTTTTTACGCATTATACTTCTCACTCGAAGCGCCAGAGTAATGTATGTCATTGTCATGCATCGCTTAATGTACACAATAGAACAACTCATAAAGCATAGATTAAGATAGACAAATATTTACGTCTTGCGATTATAAGGCGGTTTAACATTTTCTCAAATAGATATCAGAAAAAAGGAATTTTCGTGGAAACGAATGATATTGTAAGTGAAATATGGATCGTTGCTCATTGTACTGATGAAAACATATAGCTTTATATATTTTAATGAAATTCTAAGTGACCATGGTATTCGATATCGTCATCATAATCATTAATAAAACTGAGTCACGGTTGAGATGGAAAAGCTACGTAGCCGCACTGCTTCGAGATAAACCCTTTGCAAATCGTGAAATATTCCTTCCTCCCCGCACTTGGCAGTTGACAGTATCAAGATATCAGCTCCATTGCAATACATTCCGTTTCAGGATGTAGATCTTTTCACGAATCAAGTAATTGGGAAATGTCTGAATGCATGTCCATTTTCTTTCAGATCTCTAATCTGATCCATTGTTCTACAATTCGATTGATAATCTATTGCACGATATTTTAACAGACAGGTAATCTCTGACCGAAAACGCCCAAGCAGAATATCTTATAATATTTCAAAAATTATTCGTCTCGTTCGTATGTGACACAGCCTCGACCTCAAAGGAATGGATCTACTGGATTGGAAACTGACTCATTCTACCTTCTTTATCATTCACTTTGTTGTGGATGGAATACGGCACTAATATACAGTATCAGTTAACATGAGTAACACACTATGCCATCGATCATTTGAAATCTTGTGGTTTATGATGTGTACGCCCCATTGTTAATACAAATGAGAAATTAGCAACCTAAACTAAACCTAAACTGTTCAACTAATTTATTGATTCAAATATGTTCACATTTTTACGCAGGCTTTTTCAAACCCTGTTTCCCGCACTTTAGATCGACATCGACCAAGAAGATTACAAAAGTCGCTCTTGATAATTCATATGCTTTATGATAGGCCATTAACTTTTGTAATTTTTATCAATGTATATTAGAATCATTCTTGCTGATTTTCCAAATTTAGTTTCGATTTAAGACCATACTATAGGAAAAGTAGCTAGACTTATAGCTTCCAATTTTCAAAAGTGGTATTTATCCTGATTTGAAGATGAAACACTCTGAAACTGCGCTGTCGTATCCTGTGCACAGACTACAAGAGCTTTTTGAGTAAGAGTACAGTGAAACCTGTATATAACGGCCAGCCAAGAGAGGCAGATAAGTTGACCACTATATACAGGTGGCCTTTATATACAGGGTTGATTCAAACATTCCAAAAGTGACCATCATAGACTGGTGGCCGCTTTTTAGAGGTGACCGTTACAACAGGTTTCACTCTAGTACTTTACACTTCTTAAAAAAGCTTAGAGTCTGCGTGCAGGCTGCGATCTCATCAGACATGTTGAAATTTATCCGATTTTTATTAGTCATATTTTGTATTGTACTGTTGGATGAGATATTTTATGCGTTCTACCACAAACCATACTGAATGGTTTGTATATTTCAATTAATTGTTACCGCCCATTGTAAAGAATAATAGCAACAAAAATATAATCCTTGCGTCGCCTTTTTGATATTAATCATGTGTTCACTATACAGAATTTTAGAAAAGATTTTCCTTGTCTTATAATTGCAACCCATTTCCATTTTGGATTAGCAAAATAATAATAAATAATTGAATCTGATATCTTTACAATCTATCGTTAGACGTATCTGTAGACCGGAAAGGAGAACAGCTGCACATACTTGTAGTTGTGTTGCTACTGTTGTTTCAAACAATGGGACTCGCATTACTTCTAGTAATGATGTTACGCAGTATGCAATTGGCGGGTTATCTTCGAATACTTTTACAAATTTCTTTTATACATAAAAACCCAAAATTTTCTTTCACACGTAAAACGCATTTAGTATCATCGAGCAAAGGATTTTTAATCAAATTGATATTATAATTGCAGTAAAATTTATTATCTATACAGTAATGACGAGGAATATAAGCAAAGCCGATTCGTAAATCAAAATTATTTTTCACGCGTATCGTTTTCACAAATGGAGAGAGGGTTGGATACCAATGAATTTCCCTGTTCAACTGCCGAGTCTCCTTCAGCTACATACCGTGACATTAAAATAGTCATTAGAAGAAAGTATTTTAGTTTAAGGGTGTCGACATAATTAAACATTGAAAGCAGGGAATAATTTGAAAGAGTGTACCAATACTTTTCAGAATCTCAGCATGAGCGGAGTGTTTGAAATTTCAATAACACTACAGGAAAATATTTACTATTTCATTTATATTGGCGAAGTCATGCCGTGCAATTTTGAACATCTTTGTGTGCTTAAAACCTACAGTATAGACATGGGATCAGATAGTAAAGAAAACTATTTCCATAAATACATACAAATGTAATTCCCTATTGTAAAATATTCTACGTAGTCATAGATGTTCGGATATCGTCTGATCTCAATTATTACAGTAAAGTTAGTGAAGTATTACGCACTTATTGAAACAACGGTCACGCTCAAGTTTTTCTCACGCCACCATGAGGAACATCTGTAATAATAAATCTATGATAATGCTCCGTTGAAGTATCAGATACAAAAAAACAGGGGTTTGCAGCCCCGAGATAAGCTTGATGATATGTATTTTTAGTTTTTCTTAGCTTCATTTTCAGTAAAATAACTGATTATAACAAGATAAAGTTGGCTCTTGAATAAAGAGAGAAATTAAGCTATATCAATTTTCTATCTATATCATAATTTCATCAAGGCTGATAGAAGCATTTTGATTATCTATTTTTGTCACATTACACGATTTGATTTAAAAACATCTTATCAAAAATATTTGAAATATAGTTGACCACAAAATGATAGCGTATATGTTTAATCAGCATAGAATGATTGCTTACATCATTAAAATTCAATATTTATCCATTTTCAACATATTCCAAGACCATTTAAAGTGTAAAAGTGTTAAGTTTTTTTTTTTTTAAATATTTATTAAAAATTGTAAGAGCTTGGTTTCAACTTATTCTGTATTTCTTAGATGATAATGTGAGACATTTTATTCTTGTAAATCATCTGTAAAACCACATTGCATAATGGGGCTGACTGTCTGCACAATAGGATCGAAAACATGTTCTGTTAAAGATGGTACGATCTGTCTAGCTTTATATCAATATCATATTTATATCAGGTTTATATCAATATCATATTCTAGGTCACGTAGTTTAATTTTAACTTGATTAAAGTAGAATAATCTTTAATTGTTACAGTCAAATTTGAATCCTCAACTATAGAGTGATAAACGTAATAGTTTAAAAGCCAGAAATGTTACCAGCTTTTACAAATAACCAATACGATATTCATCAGATTACATGGAGCGTGTAACTGATAACATTTTTGTCTCCGAATAATAAAACGCAAGTTAGTTTCAAAATAAGCTAAAATTGAATAAGTCTAGATTCGAATAATAAGGCTGGATTCGAATCCCTCAACTTTCGGTGTGAAAACGTATTTTCAAGTACTTGTTTCAATATGAATCAAAAATTGGATAATAATGCATAAGGCTGGATTTGAGTCTCCCACCTTTTCGATGTGAAAACATATTTTGAAGTATACTTTATAGATTTTCAGGATTAAGTCTTGCTTGATAAACTTTTTCGGAGAATATGAAGAAAAAATTGGCAACCGTTTTGATTTTTAATTGCCATTCCGTCATGAGCTTGATTTTATCCAATCAGTGATTCTTATTTTATTGATCGTATGAATCTTTATTACATTTATGTATGTAATTTTTCTATAAACGAACATGCAATCATTGCTGATTTTATAACTACATATAAATCAAGAAAACTTGCTTGTACCGCAAAAAGGTTTTACAAAAGCATGCCAAAGGGTCTAGTAATGCATTGTTTAGCATCAGCGTAGCGGAGTGACACAATCGTCTCAGATTAATATTTAATCACCAATGAGTAAAAGATTCATTTTTATTCAAGCATTCGACATTTAACTTATCTCCTTGACAACCAGGCGATGTTGTTTGGAAGCATTATCATTGATGTTAATCTCAAGATATCAATCTAATTTCTCCTTGACCATTCCACATAGAAACATATAGTCTAAAAAGAGAATTTATCGATTAATCAGAAATATTAGCTGTAGGAATGCTATCTTTAGTCAGTTACCATAGAGGTAGGAAATGGTACACCTAAAGTCTAAAACGTAGTTATGGTGAAAATGGATTGCAAAATGATGTCGAGAATTTCTTATTGATGTCAACATCAAGAGTTAACTACATTCCCTTCACTTTTCGAGATTTGATCTGATGATGGATTATATGGTGTATATAAAAATTTATCAGTGTAGAGATTTTGAATCCACCAGGGACAATATACAATCGTGAGAGAACTGAGAATTGATACTAACCCTGTGAGACATTCCAATGAGTCAAAACCTTTTTTTTTTGTGTTTGATTGTTCTAAATAAAAAGGCACACCTACTGCTTGACATTCAAACATTGTCGTTAAGTAGAACAAAAACCCTTTCGTAACACGCTACTGTTCTTATTTAATCACCTTAGCGATCAGCTATCTCTATCCACTCTTGACTGAACATTGATACTGTTATGTGTGAATCACATACGATTCAATCACCACACGTTTGGGTGTTGTAAGCTTGAGCGGTCGCTTTGCTGTTGCCTTTAATCTCAAACATGATGTTGTATACTATTTTATTAGCTGTTTCCTTTATTGGTTTGACGTATGCTTCACATTTTCGTGGTGGATATATGACCTATCAAATCTTAGATCAAGGAGAAACTCCAACTTCATATGATGTAAGTGCTATTGAATCATATTTAGACGGTATAGATCAAACAGAACCTTACAAGGAGCACTGTACCAGCAATCTTATAAAGTACATATCCCTCTTGCAATTAAGAACAATGAAAACTAGCGACTCTGATTTTCCATACACCTCAACTAAAAGTTATTACACTTTTTATACAAACTAGTAATCTTTGGTTGGAGCTAGCGTTTCCAGATTTTTGAGTATTCCAACCGTGAAAATGTTCTGAATCTATTCGTACCTCCGAATTTCGCTTCTCTAGGTTCGATGTTTTACGTTATTCTGAAGCCACTTTTGCTTGCTAAGAATCATTTTCTGCAAACATGTCACAGGACCAGTACTTAAAATTCCACATTACTGTTGTTGTGCCCTAAACTCAGTTATCAACATCGATAGCACAATGCTAAATTTTATTTGTAAGATTAAGCTTTTTTGTTTCTTGAAAATTCGACTTTGATATCAAATGTAATATGAAAAAAGTCCAGAATTGTTTTTTTAATATGCAGTCACAAATGGTCTACTTCGCAAGATTCAATTGATCTCAGATAATTCTCATTATTATCACGGTTTCCATCTATCTAAATTGGTGATTCTTATACATTCAAATTATGGGTTAAAGATGCCTTGACACAACCAGGTTTCAATATATATATTTCACACAGTGCAGATTGCTAATTAGTACTTAGCGGGTTCTTCAATGATCTTCAAGTTTTCCGACCAATCAATATTGCGCATATAAACTGAGATGCGCGTGCTTGACCCTGTAACTCTTACTATTGGAATGCAACTGTTGAAATGACTAAACTCATTATCAACGAAGGATAACGAAGGAGTTACACATGTCTCTCAATGGTGATCCATAATCAAATTTTTATTATTTAACCTTTTAATGACGACAATTCACTTCCTTTTCTTTCAATGATATCTTACAAAATCAAAATGTTAGACCTTGTTCAACAGAAATGAACTGACACTGTATCACGCATAAAGAGCTACTAACCCAAATTTGTTATTTGTAAAATACTTTTCATCATGATAAATAATAATATTACCAATGTATTAACATGCAGCTATAGCGTGTCAAATGAAATTACTATAATTCTGATGATTGACTCACTGAAAAAAAATCCTAAACAAAATGATCTTATTCAAATATCGCTTTTGAATTCTGACACATATCACAACTTTATTTCTTCTTGTGCTGAAGCAAAGTACTTCTTAGATTGTATTCGATTACATCATATATTCTTAATATCATAATGATAGTTGACTTTGTTCAGAAGTTGAGGTGCTGCTTGAATATGCATGCAATAGTCGTGTTCAACTCAAAGTAATTGATCAAATCTTACAGATAACATCATTTTAACATTTTGCCGTGGGTCATTTTCAATGTTACATTTCATAGAGAAAACAATTACCATGGTAAACTATGGATGCTATATATTTATCATTTTGTATTTCAAATATAAACACTCTATCGTATCTCCGTACAATAATTACAATTATAGAAAATTTTGATCAAAATTTTCATATCAAGCGCCAATCAACGATCATAAGAAGAACGAGTTTGAGAATTACAAAGCTAGCTTTTATCACAAAATCTATTTCGCATGAATGGAAATAGAACCTCAAGATAGTTAGTGGCGTTACCATTTGATTATTAATCTTGAGAAAGGATAATTTTTTCAACAGAGCCATGCAGTGAAGTAGAACAAGGTGCTAACAAAGCAAAGTCTTATTTGTCAATTGAACTCTCAATATGGGAGTTAACCATAGACTTTGCCTTAAGAGGAGGCTTGAATGCACAATTCGAAAGTAGTTTTGCAGGCTTGATAGTATAATTGAACAAAATAAATAAAAGTAATATTTAAGTGCGAGTATGATTTAGTATTCTATGCTCACTTTATATGTCAATTGAGGGTAAAAGGAGTTCTGGGATCAACAGGGAATTTAAAACAGACCTTTTTTGTGAGTGGACAATTGTCGGACTTCGTTGATGAGATCGCTGTTCATGTTCGTTTTCGAAACCCAGAGTTTGAATCGGTTGATTGGTTTCTCTAATCTGCTATCCAGGGGGCTTTCCATCTGTTTTTGAAAGAGGAAACTGCAAATTGTTATTTTTGTATTAGCTTGATTTTAATGATGACCTACATTTCGTTTTGAATTAATACAATGTCAAAGAAAATCACGAAATACAGTTGAATTGTCTCAAATCACACACCATCTGCCATCTTTCTTTTTTTAACATCAGATTGACTTTGCTCAATATTTACGGCAGCTTGATTAACATCTCCTTCTTTTATGCGTTTGTATATCTAAAATCAAGATTACAGAACCCGATGGCACTTTCATGTTTCTTCATAATATAGTTTAAAATATTGTTTAATTAAGATACCCAAAATATTTTCCAACATGGAATAAATTCTTGCCTACAACATCGTACTAGATGATTGACTTGTTTGTGATGAGACGTGAGGTATTACTGTACATGCAACAAAGCTGTAAGCGATCTGTTGAGATCTTAGTCGATCTATAACGCCGTCTGTTTGACAAGTCTTATTCTTACTTAAGGAACTGATAAACTGTCGGAAGGTTGCATGACCGTTAGAGAACTTTTCATATGAAACTCAACTCTGATTTAGATTATTCTCGAGTTTTCTTCGCACCAATATACAAATATACCATCAAAGAGAACAAACTCGATGTTTTGATCAAATGATTTGACGCTTGAGAGAAGATTATTAGGGTCATAATAAACAATGAAACGTTACTAATAAATATATAATCACTGGAAGTCACGAAAGACAAAATTTGCGATTGGAACTTCTTCATCCAATTTAGATTAGGGTGCATAAATTCACTGCTTCGTTATCTGTAACAAGGACATTTTTGTCATTTCAGTGCTATGAGTCACCAGCTCGGGAGACACCTACTAGGACGTTTATCATCGGTAAAACGATAGTATGGGTGGTCATGCATAGTGGTGGTGGTGACTGCATGCTAGTTGTCCAAAACAAGGAACTAACGCTGATATACTCAAGGAGCAAAATAGCTTGAGAACGATGCCTAAAAAATTTTGTATCAATTGATTGGAATCCCAAAACTGTCCTCTATCCTGAGCTGCAAAGTATATTAAATACTTATCACATATATGTACATTAACATTAGAGTTTTGACATTAAAAGTTTGAAAACTGATAGTTCAGAATCAGATTGAAACTGCGAAATTTGAACGAGCAAGCCGTTTAGCGATTTATTAAGAATGAAATTTTCTCAGGAATAGTTTAATGCACTTCTGTTTTCACATTCCACCTACAATTGAACATACAAATGCAGCAGTAATTTATTACCAACAGGCTTTAATCTGTGTTCAAAATATTTTCATTAATTTTCAATTGTCATCTACAATCTTTTAAAACTATATGTTTTATTTTTTGTGTGTAGATCCGTCTTTACTATGCCAGTGCTTGGGAAACTGGTCAAACAAACTGTGAAGATGATATAGGAAATACAGCAGAATCAACTCCAATCAGCATTGAACCGCGTCTACCTGGTGCGTCTACAAATATTCTGGAACAAAATGCACAGATTGTTTGCAATGTTACAAATGTCAATAGGAACTTCAGACTTGGCTACAATAACATGATTATTCGCGGTCTATCGAAATCACAAAGCTATCAAATTAAGTAAGTAAACCTCTAGCCTTTTAACTGAGATCATTGGATACTATGCTACTTGCACCTTGAATGCCCTCTTCAACTCCACGAGATTTAAAAGCTATTACTTGGTCATTGTATTTTCAGTGTCAGGGAAATTACAGGTATCGAGGAACTTGGTAAATCCTGCGGATCATGCCGTAGAATTTGGAAGGTTGATTGTTGATATTGTTTTAGAGTAGGTACATCATGTATCTATGAACTCTACTCGATGAGACTCGTCACATCCGCACAGCCCCAAGTTGCTACATCACAACATATTTGTCTCACTTGAATTAGAATGAATATAAAAATGAATTTATCTCATCATCTGTGTATCAACAATAACAGATCAACAATAACAGTGTCATCACATGTATAAATGATGCATCTTGTCTTGCAAAACTATAGCTCATTTTATTATTGAATGTTCTACGAGTTCTTTGCTATTCTACTAATCTCTCCTATTTGAATAGATATGGCGTTGCCTGTTGTTGGATCACCATGCCTTGTTGTCCAGAGGTTGCTAGTGAACTTTTCGATAACATTCGCCAAGTTGTCAATATCCCAGTATTCACCCAATCGAGAAACGAGCCTCCATTGCCTGATCGATTTTCTGTGTTTGAAATCCAAAGAGGAACAGTCCGTACGTTTGTAGTGGATGCACGGGATAGAAATGGAGACCCCACCCGCTGCAGACTAGCTCAAACTGTGGTGGAAGGTGGTGGAATTGCTTTGACACCACAAGTTACTGTCGAGGTGAGCTAGGTCACATTTATTGGAAATTTTTTGCTCTTCAAATTACAGCTCTTTGAGCTGGGACTTTTTCTATGTGCTGTACCCTGTGAAATCCACTTGAATAGGTAGATAAATTTTACTGCGCCAACTGGAGAAGGATGAAAAGCACGAGGATATATATAGCAGCAGACAAGTACTTGTTTCTGGCTGTTAGCCGTCATCAGTACTGCTCAGTGAGGCCATAAGGACTGACTTCGCTATTACATCTAGGTCAGGTTGAACTTGGCAAGTGGTGAAAATCAACACATTGCGCAAGACAACTATGTCATGCCAGAGTGCTCAAACTACCTAAGTAGTGAGCTATGCAAAATATATGTATATGCATAGCTCACTACTCGGTAATTTGAGTGCTCTAGCATGGCATAGTTGTCTTGCGCAATGTGTTGATTTTCACCACTTGCAAAGATCAACCTGACCTAGCTGTAATGGCAAAGTCAGTCCTTATGGCCTCACTGAGCAGTACTGATGACGGAAAAGCTATTAGGGCTGATAAAGCACATACCGTAATTTAGCTATACTGATATTATTGATTTATTAATATCTCGTCTTAGCCTGGACTAGGTTGCCGATTTACCATTGATGCCAGAGACCGACCATTGGGTGTCTATCCAGCTGCTTTGATGATTGAAGACTTTGCCAGTCCAGCCCAAACAACTAATCCTATTCATTCTATTCCATATCAATTTTTGTACTACATTGTTGAAGAAGGTATAATTCCTGAGTTGAGATCCTATTTATTATACATATAATTTATGATGATAATTTTCTTATTAATTAACAATCCCACTTGAATAAAAAGTAAAAATTCTCCTTCATTCATCTTACTAAGAATGGCAGGAACAATCTATACAGTTGAAAGCATAGCAAAACGCTGTTTCACGGCTGCCATTTTAGGTATAATCATTCAAACAAATCCAGTACAATGAAACAGGGTCCTCAACAGATAAGTTTTGTTTATATTACTAAGATTCTTGAAAATCAACAACTTCGGCATCATGGTGAATCTACTGGATGATACATTACTCTGACGATGTTTCCTAGCTTTTTATAACTTTTTTTACCTTTATTATAGCCATCACAACGTCACAAAGAACTGCAACAGTCGAGACAACACCAACACCAAGTCCAAGCCCAAGCCCAAGTCCAAGTCCAAGTCCAAGTCCTTCACCCAGTCCTTCAAGCTCAGTTATTCCAACCTCAACGATCGTCCCAACCACGTCACCATTGGAAGCTGATGCTTGTTCAGTTCATACTGTCCTATCTGATGTTGAAAGAAACGTAATGACAAGTGGCACCCAACCTTGTGACACTCAAATCAGTGAAACTGGTGGATGGTATAGATTCTTAGGAGCAGCTGGTCGCACCATTGCCACAACTTGTCCAGCTCAAACCAACACCTTGAACAACAATCGATGTAGTACAAACAGTCAAGCATGGACTCCAACAACATTGCCAACTGTTGCTAGCTCAACAAATACCGAAATTCAAATCTGTGTCAGCAGTGGTTCAAGCTGTGGTTGTAATCCAGGTCTCACACAAACAGCTTATGTCAGAAATTGCGGTAGTTTCTATGTATTCTTTCTGACACGTTTCGCAAATTGTGCTGCAGTCCATTGTGGAGAAAAATTGAGCGACGAAGGTAAATTTTTGAATCTCTTGGCACAAAGGAGTCATGTAAATTTATAGGGTTGTGAATAATCCTCGAGCCTTGACTTTTTGAGTTTCTCAAGAGAGGTGATTTATCATTTCTGGGGAAGGACCAAAGTTGACACTGAAATCGCAAAATGTCTTTCTTATTTTCAATAACTTTTTATATTTTCGCTACCATCAAGCTTCCATCCTTGGTAGCACGATGGTACGATACCAATCTGCTTTGTTGATTTTTATTTATTAACTTCAAAATTCAATCTCCTTTCAGCGATCCCAGTTGTGGTTGATTGCATACCTGGAAGGATGACTGCGTCTATCCCAAGAAGTTATTTCACCATAAATCCGCCACCAAGTTCTCGTGTCTCATTTATTGATCGCAATTGTTTATCATCATTAACAGCTACAGATTATGTTCTTGAAACAAATCTAGTTAATTGTGGTACAGTATTCAGTGAAACAGCAACTCATCTAGTTTATGATAATGTCATCTCCGTCTTTCGTGATACTGGCAATCCAATCACTAGAGAATTTGAATTGAGAATCAACGTTAGGTGCTCGTATGTCAGAGACCAACAATCCCAGGGTGTGAAGTCATTCATTCCTAATGCTGTCCTTCAAGCAAGCGAAGGTGAGTGATTACTCACTATCAAACTAGCCGTTTTCTTAATTATCAAATACATATCATTATGGATCGAGAGAGAAATATCCCACTCTCCAACATCTTTAACTTCTGTAAAAAAATATCAGCTAAAGCCATGGAGGAATTTATACCAGGAACCGTAGAGATCACTATCTATATTCGAAAGTCACCGTATTTTTTTTAATGTCTAGAAATAGTAATTAATATCTCTGGGGGGAGGTTCTCGTTCTCTATAGAGCTGACAATATTTGCATCTGCTACTTTCAGCTAACTTTGGTAGCTTTGCACTTAACCTTCGTGCTATGAATTCTGATTACACTGTTGCAATCACATCTATGCCAATGAACGTTGCCGTGGGAGAGAAACAATACTGTGAAATTGAAGTGCAAGCGAGCAATCCAGATGCAGTTGTCATTGTGGAAAGAATTTTTGCCTCCAACTCCCCAGATAGAAATGCATTACCTGTCCATGAACTTATCAACGCCAGGTACATAATTACATGTATATCTTAGACTCGATCTTAGAACCTATGTTCTATCAAGATATTATAATGAACCAAGATAGAGAAACTAAAATTCATGTTTTCAACTGTTTTAAAAGGCCAAAAATATTATCTGCACCTTATCGAAAACCAAACAAATTATACAAATTTAGCACCAACAACTATTGAATCATTCAAATCGAAAAACAAAATATCCGGCCGACGTCAATAACATCCTCAAAAGTCTGTGTTTTGTGAGCCCATTTTCAACAATTTCACAGAAAACGACAGGTTTTCGTCGAGCAGAATTACGTCTAAAATCATGGTTTTGCTATTTTTAGATTTTCGGTGGTTCAGTATAATCTCTTGGTTCTATGTATCATGTCAATTGACCTTAAAATAATTATCGCTTTTTATATTTTACAAAAAATCCAATGAATTTAGCCTTTTATTGCTATCACATCAGTCTATTATACTGTTAAGATATACGTTTTCAGAAATTCTAAATGTGACATTTGAGATGTGAAACATACCAGCTTCCATATTGAAGCATTAAAAAAGTGGTGAAACTCGAATAATAGGATAGTCCTATAAAAAAAGTTTATCATGTCAAATTTAACAAAAATCCAATCATCTTATAAATATGATACTGTTTTCATATTTCAGATGTCCAGTTGATAACACCGTACAATTGGCCAATTCTGGTATTTCCAAGGATCTATTCCGATTCAATTTCGATGCCTTTGCATTCACACAAGATACTACTCGCCCAGTCTACATTCACTGTGATACCTTTTTATGTCATCGTACATCTCAAGATCCACGTTGCAACCAAGTCTGTGGTACTGATAATGGCAATAATGTTAATCGGGTTTCAAGAATTGCCAAACGATCCCTCGATGAAACATTTGAAATTGTGGAAATGAATCAACCATCAAAGATATACTTCCTGGTCACTGGTCCATATGTTAGAGGAAATACAACTCAATGTAGGTTTTCTTATTGATAAACTACATAACTATATGTAGAAATCATAGAGCTCTGTTACTGTTACACCTCGACCACTTGTGTCTCAAGTTTAACTCTTTCAAGAATACCATTTGTTGGCTGAATAAAGTTTATGTCAAGTCATAAAATACATTAACACATCGAAACTTATCCTGTCTTTTCAAGCATAAAATTAGGCTTGAAGCAATGCAAAATCTGTCTATAGACACAATATGGGAAAATAATGCAAAATATTATTTTGTCCAATTGCTATGTTCTGGAACAAAATGGTACGAGAAATGGATTTATAAAAATATTTTTCTTGGTCTAAGAGAATGGAAGACTGCATTTAAGAATTCGAGATTTACGATATTAACATAGTAGTGACATTTTTTCAATTATCATTTATTGCAGCTCACCATCACGGAGAGAGAGCTGATTTCTGGACCCAACAGAATTTTATCATTCTTGGTAGTGTTATGACTGTTTTCTTTGTTGTGATTCTTGCTGTCCTCATCATTAAAATCCGTTTGACCAATCAAAATGCTGTGACACCACCTCCTTTTGGTACAGAGCCTGGTATTGGTTATGCAAATAAAGCTTAAAGTATTTTGCTTCGAAGTGTAACACATAGCTTTAGTGCATTCAAAACTAAAACATTTGCTATAAAAATGTAAAGAAAATGTCTTCTTATAAGTAATTTCTGTTTTAGAAAGAGCTTCTATTTAATAACTATGAATAAACCGTTTTTCGCAGTTTATTTCATGCTCTATATTTATATAATGCTTGATTATGTCTCCAACTCATTTTTGTATTTGCAATATATTTTTCATTGAAACTTGCAACGGTTTTAGATGGTTGTGAATTTTGTTGTCATGTGCGTCTGAATTCTCCAGAAACTTGAATCTTTAACAACTTTTGGAAGGGTACAGACAATTATTTTGTTAATTGATAAATCAATAACAGTTGATCGATTTTCGATCCAAACCATTTCAAAATGAATCAACCGATTACTCCAACAGATAAATTGATGATGATTTAATAAGATAAATCATTAAATAAATACTATGACAACTTTTCACTGACACAGTTTTACATTTTGCATTGCTGTTAGAAGGTATTTCAATGATATATGACAAACAATTTAATGTATACAATTGCTCAAGTTCCTGATCAATCCTATAGATTTTAGCTGTTAAATTCTGAATTACACTAATCTTTTGACCCTTAATTTGTTATTTCCCAGCTTATAGGTATAATTCATGATAATCGTCGAATAAGAGGCTAAGTTTTTTCAGGCAATGACAGTAATAAAACACAGAAATTTTGTAATTGTTTGAGGGAATTGGAATCCAATCAAAGTCTGCTGATTAATTTTACCAGGCAACCGTATATATTCATGTTTTTTTTAAACAAGGTTGTGATGGTTTGTGTAATTATATTTCCTAAATAGATAAAACCATTTCAAGCTTCACTGCATGGCCAAAAAGATTATATATGTTGAAGATATAAATATCTAATGTAAATCCTACTTTGTGTTAACACATACTTTCATTACTTTCATGACCGTTGTTACAAAATTTAATAATGTTCTTAACGGTGCTGATCCAATGGCTATGAATGGCATCTTTCTTTTTCCTTGTCTGTTTAAGTCTCAGAATCGGAGATTAAGTTAGAACTTTCCATAAAATGCTCATTGAATATACTCCACAAGCCTTATGCTGTAGTAGAATTATTCCTGAAGAAAAGCAGAACTGAACGTTTATATTGACTTTCGAAGCGTTTGGCATTTTCGAAAAATGTGTCATCATCAATAGTTCCTACAATTCGGAAAACTGTAAACTGTACTCCTAAATATTTCCCCGCGCTTGAAAACCCATCCTCTGATGTTTGAATACTCCCCAATACTTGACAAACAGTTCATGGTGATGGAATGAGCTTATTGAAAATTCTTTAGAAATTTAAAGTGAAAAGTGTAAATACTTTAAAGGCAGAGGAAGGTGCCTTGTTCTGATGAAACAGCCCTGGAATCCTCATATTTAAACACAAAAACGGAGCTATTTATGCCCTATAATTTCTTTTCAATCTTTGATCTGAAAATGGGACTGGTTCATAATTTCATTATTATAATCTTGCTGTTGTGATAAGAAAAATACCCATTTATTTGTCATTAGCTGTATTATGTTGAATAGAATCTGAAATGAATTTATTTGAGTTGACAAGAAAGAATAAGAGCTACATACAGAAGGTTTTTGGGAGGATTTTATAGACAGCAATCACGTGTATTTGATAATCTAATGCCTAAGCTTGTTACCGGGCCTGTTACGTTCTCAGAAACAAGTATTTAAAAAATGTAAGATTTAACACATCGACTTTGAACTGGCAAAGAATTATGCACATGTGTAAAATGGGCAGAGAATGAATTTCGATAAAGATCAATGTTAAATTTATGCAAAGACCTTCATGTGGTTAGACATTGAACATTATTGTTAAGGATTTGATGGTATAACGCTAGTTAAGATACTAATTTTTGTTCTTCAGACTGTCTGTAAATCAAAGCTTATCATTTTGAGTAATTTATACTTGATTAATAATAAAACA